>JAYMFT010090372.1:0-14043 GCA_038088735.1 Panulirus argus | reverse complement strand
GGAATGGTATCTTCTCCCCAACTCAACAAGGACGCCTATGCACAAAAGTATAAAAGTATGACAGTAGAGAATGTTGAGATGATGGGACCCCACAAGTTTAGGACTGCCTGTCCATACGCAGAACAATTCGAGAACCACACATGATCTATATAAACGACCGGCCAGGGGGAGGCTCATACCTGCATGTGTTTGTGGATGGCGCCAAGGTCGTGAGGGAAGAGTAATGTGAAGAGGATTCCAACCAGCCGGGGGGGGGGGGGACCTTGACCAACTCCCAAGTTGGTCTGGGACGTGGTCGAGGAATTCTAACCGGACTAAACGTAATGAGCCATGTGGGAGAGTAGGAGATAGACGCACTATGAATATTATCTCGAAATTAAGCAGCAGGAATCAGTGTGTGGGAGAGGCTTCCCCATAACCTGTTGCCAGAGTCCCACCGCAGGAGAACAGTCGAGGAGACCAATTCTTCTAGTAAATATTGGAACAGTATTTAGATATCTGGATGAGGAAATCCTCATTAAGCTGTTCACTTCCAACATAAGGCCAAAACCAAGATACCTTTCTCAAGTTTGCTCACCGCACTTAGAGAAACACTAAAGTACTAATCGAGAAGGTGCAGAGGAGGGTAACAAAAACAGAACCAGAAGTAAGAGATGCGGGTTACGGGGAAATGTTAGGGGCCATGAATTTGTCCATTATGGAGGGAAAAGATTATGGAGTGAACTGATCACAAACCTTAAGTTCTGACACCATTTCTTGATCAAGAGTAAGCAGTGGACAATGTTGCTCATGTAAGTAAATACATTAAGATTTTTTTTTTTTAAGGAAGCCAAAATATGATTTCATGTAAATACTTTGGTTTCGATAGCTGTTAAAGAAAGCCAAAATATACAACTTTATAAATACTTATAAGATTTAAATATCTTTCTCATGGGAAAAGGTGCTAAACAGCTGTTAGGTTCTCGCGCTTTGCTAATTCCAAAAAATGAATTTGAAAGTTGCGGGTATAAAACAGGCCATAGCATATAATTAAACAAGAATTTGTCACAAAATATGAAAAACGCACTTTTTTCAGTATGAAAGTCGTAGATGAATGCAATAAAGTGCGTGATGAAATTGTGAATGTTGACTATACAAAAATTTAAAAGGTTGTATGACAATATAGTAAACTTACGGGATGGAGGCCCCATCAGTGTAAAACACCTTCCGTGTCCTCTACAAATAGGTCATTACACGTATGTGCATAGCAAGGGAAGAAAGGCCATGACAGACACTGTGGGGCCACTGCTGCTCTCGGTGATCCCTGAGGCGGCTGTTGTCTAACCGTTATTTCTCTCTCTCTCTAGGTGAAGGCATCTGCTCAGTACTCGTAGAAATCTGAGGTCATGTTTATAGTTTAGTCTTTAATGATGCGGGTGTTTGGAGGTAAGTGTATATGTAGGTTATCCCAGGGAGGAGGTAGTGTGTGGGTTGCCTCGGGGGGTAGTATGTGGGTTACCCCAAGGGGTAGTGTGTGGGTTATCCCAGGGGGTTAGTGTGTGGGTTACCCCAGGAGTAATGTGTGGGTTACCCCAGAAATAGTGTGTGGGTTACCCTTGGGGGGGTAGTGTATGGGTTACCCCAGGGGTAGTGTGTGGGTTACCCCAGAGATAGTGTGTGGGTTACCCCAGGGGTGGTGTGTTGGTTACCCCAGGGGGGTAATGTGTGGGTTATCCCAGGAGTAGTGTGTGGGTTACCCCAGTAGGTAGTGTGTGGGTTACCCCAGGAGTAGTGTGTGGGTAACCGTAGCGGTAGTGTGTAGGTTACCCCAGAAGTAGTGTATGGGTTCCCCAGTAGTGTGTGGGTTACCCCAGGGGGTAGTGTGTGGGTTCCCCAGGGGTAGTGTGTGAGTTACCCCAGAGAGTAGTGTGTGGGTTACCCCAGGGAGTAGTGTGTGGATTACCCCAGGGAGTAGTGTGTGGGTTTCCCCAGGGGTAGTGTATGGGTTACCCCAGGGGGTAGTGTGTGGGTTACCCCAGGGGGTAGTGTATGTTACCCAAGGGGTAGTGTGTGGGTAACCCCAAGGGGTAGTGTATGGGTTATCCCAGGAGTAGCGTGTGGGTTACCCCAGGGGTAGTGTGTGGGTTACCCCAGGGAGTAGTGTGTTGGTTACCCCAGGAGTAGTATGTGGGTTACCTCATGGGTAGTGTGTGGGTTACCCCAGTAGTGTGTGAGTTACCCCAGGGGGTAATGTGTGGGTTACCCCAGGAGTAGTGTGTGGGTTACCCCAGAGGTAGTTTGTGGGTTACTCCAGGGGGTAGTGTGTGGGTTACTCCAGGAGTAGTGTGTGGGTTACCCCAGGAGGAGTGTGTGGGTTACCCCAGGGGTAGTATGTCCGTTACTTCAGGGGATAGTGTGTTGGTTACCCCAGGAGTATAGTGTGTTACCCCAGGGGTAGTGTGTGGGTTACCCCAGGGGATAGTGTGTGGGCTACCCCAGGGATAGTGTGTGGGTTACCCTTGGAATAGTGTGTAGGTTACCCCAGGAGTAGTGTGTGGGTTACCCAAGGGGGTAGTGTTAGGGTTATCCCAGGGGGTAGTGTGTGGGTTACCCCAGGGGGTAGTATGTGGGTTTCCCTAGAGGATAGCGTGTGGGTTTCCTTAGAGGGTAGTGTGTGGGTACCCCAAGGAAGTGTGTGGGTTACCCCAGGAGTAGTGTGTGGGTTACCCCAAGAGGGTAGTGTGTGGGTAACCCCAGGGAGTAGTGTGTTGGTTACCCCAGGAGTAGTATGTGGGTTACCTCATGGGTAGTGTGTGGGTTACCCCCGTAGTGTGTGGGTTTAGGGCCATGTCAGGGACAGGCTGTGGGTTACCCAAGCTTTCGTGTGTGGGTGTCGATCCAAGTTTGGGTGTGCGCATAGTGAGTAGGCCAGGATGCGAGTTACCCTGGTGGTTGTTTTAATGTTGGAGGCTCCAACGTCGAGTTAGTGAAATGTGAAAATGCTAAAATGTAGGCAGAAATAAGACATACAAATATTTGTTTAAGTATTTTTGGATGAACTGGAAAATCCCTTCAAAAGTTGCACATCGTAGTTCTCATGGGAGGCGTGAGGTAGGTGCTTCTAAAGCTTCGAAATGCAAGGAAGGAAACATCGCCAGCGCTAGATATCCGAGTGGGCCACTAGCAAGACCTTGGCCCCGGGAGGCAGCTCTTGATGGTCAAGCAGAATGTTATACCAGGGTACTCTGTCGTGCAGACATATGTGGGGAAGATTATACTTTGTCACGCTGGTAAACTTACAGGATGAAACGTCCACCCACGATCTGTCCCGATTCAGATCAGGTATGGCTGTGGGTGAGGTGGCTCTGAGTAACTGGCCTGGGGCGGCCGGGAGGATGTGTCCTCCCCTGACGACGCCACGGCTCAGCCTTGAGCAGCCAAGGGCCACACAGCAATCGCCGGCTGGAAGAATATGACGAGGTCTGGTTTATGGTGGGGGGCACACAAGCAGCCACCTCTCGAGAACGAAGACCAAAGTAATATCTGTAGAATGGAGAAAGTGAACCAACACTCCAGCCTGTGTGACTCACAAGTCAGCAGTGCAAGCCACCGCTTCACCTGGCTGCGCATTCTTTCCTTGAATCATCCTGTGCGACTCAGTCACATGAGCACCACAGACCATGCCAGTGTCACCTTGTCCAACTATGATGGGGTAGATGCAAGTTTTCTCCGCACCCTATTTCTTTTCTCATGTGACATCAGTGTCCCATGCATCATGCTCTTCCATCTCAGAAGAACGACCTCTCTGGGAAGGACCAGGTATGGAAGTGGAATGGGTAAGTGTCACATCAACACAGCGGCTGGGATTGGGAGGCCCGTGCCGTTAACAACTAACGAGACACTGAACACCGTACGAAGAGACAGGCACATGACGCAACCCCAAAGATACGAGACTTATATAATGCTAGGTACTGTTTAAACACAATTCCGTAATGAAAACACTGTTCCGTATCCAGCCATCGAGACGGGGGTGGTGTTGCCAAAACTGTAATACCGAGTGCGGTTTTCCTGTTTTCAGTAACGGAATTACAGATTCGTGTGAAGACTTGAGAAAGTTGTGAGGTATTTGAGATATAGAGATGGGCAGAAAATGGTTTATAAAGGCCCAGGTTGCGTCTGCCCATCTGGGATGTCTTGCGGAAATCAGTTTATAGAAGTTCTTACGAGACGAGACGCAGATGGAGAGTATGAGCGGATATGAAGTGTTGGAATGCAGTGTTGATTCACTTCGATATCAGTTCACGACAGGAAGTCATGTAGGAGGGAAACGCTGGATTTTGGTACGGGAAAGAGGGAGAGGTTCAAAAAATCGGCCAGAGATGAAGGGAGATACGAGAAGGGAAAGCCAAACGAGACCCTGATGCCGAAGCCTACCAGAAGCTTTTGAGATATGTAGGGTTCTAACATAGAATCTCTGTCAGAGTTGATAACTAGACACATTAGAAAGATCTTAAATGATATCACTGGTGGATCTCGTGTGGCAAAAGCCACAATAAAACAATAGTTGCTAGGGTTAGAACGGTCACCCATCTTGTCGATCACGAACAAACATGGGCTTAGGTTCAGAAGCACACTCCTGCAACTCTTGAGGAGGGACGCCATTTGGTCCAGACGCCTTGCTTGTGTCCAGAGAAAGAAAAAAAAAAGTGTACAAAAGAGATGAGAGGGAGGAGCTTAAAGGTGGTAAGAGGAGCTAATATTAAAGGTGAGGGGAAGTTCAGTACACTTGTTAGCAATACCTTTGGCTAAAGAGAGAGGCCTGTGGGTTGTCACAAATCATGTGGATAAGGGAACGGTTCGCATCGGGGATAACACACATACTTGGAGTGATTTTTAAGCATAGATGGATGCAAGTCAGAGGAAGGAGATGTTTTATCAGGTGCGATATGCCGATGCCCTTGCCTGATTAACCCTATAACAAGAACGGTTGAACTACACATGGGAGGAAGGGGTAGTCCAGGAGTAGAAGTGGAGATATGCTTCCAGTCCCACTACATTAGCCTCTGCTACACGTTCAGCAAAGCCAGAGTGTGTGGATGTGGATTAGTTCCGGGCCTGGGCGTAATTATCCCAAGGGTTGTGTGTGCATGTTGGTCCAGGCCAGGCTATGGGTTACCCCAGGGATAGTGTATGGGTGTAGGACTGGACCCGAGTGTCGTTTACCCCAGGGATAGAGTATGGGTGTACGTCTAGGCCTGGGATTGGGTTACCTCAGGGTTAGTGTGCTTGAGTAAGGGAAGGTCGAAAAGTTACCTTAGGGTAGTGTGTGGTCCTAGGGGTTAGGTCGGGGTCTGGTAATGATTCACGCTAGGGTAGTTTGTCGTAGTTGGGTCTTGGGTGTTCCAGGGTTTAGGTCGGCCTGGGAATTACTTCCCGGGGGGGGGGGGGTTAGTATGTGGGGGAAGGCAAGGGCCTGGGTGTAGGCTAGCACAGTGTAGTGTAAGTTAGCGGAGGTCAGGAGGGAGGAGTGTAGCAGGAGAAGGGAAGGTCGACCCACGCTCCCCAACTGGGCCACCGCACAAGGTTACGCTGTATCTTGGTTAGGACGGCCGACTATTTTCCCAAAAATACGATGAATTAGTTTTACAATATACGCTGTACAGCTACAAGCGGCAATTCAGCATCTCTGAATCCCACCTTGACTATCTCCGTTTTGTTTACTCATCTTGCGTCCGTCCGGGTGGCAGAGATGGTCGATACCTCTGGTCATCCTGGAAGGAAAATTAGGGTGGGGCAAGGTGGGGTGGGGCAGGGCAGGCGAGTCGCATATCTCCGTCACGAGGCCAGGGTACCCGTCCCTACAGGGACTTCCCGCGTGTCATCGTTTGTTACCCATGTCAGTAGCATCACTTTCGGTCACTTCTCAACCAAAGTTCTTTCCCTCAACTAAAATTCTTTTCCTCACGGCAAATCCAGAATACTCGCCCAGCCATTTAATTTGAAGATTTCCATGAAGCCGGGCAGTTGCTGTGGTAAAATAGATTGTGGTGGAGCCTTCAGGTAGTGTTGGTAGCCTGAGGTGGGGGACCCATCGCCCGCCCGCGCGCCTGGCAAGAGGTGTGGTTGTCGCTTACGTAACCCCCCATTCCCCCTCTCTCCCCCTGGCCTCGTCTGCCGCACGTTTTAGTCTGGCCCTTTCTCATAAATGCGGCTCGCTGTCCTGGCCTTATCCCTCACGGTGGCGGGAGATCGCACTGATCTGTATGCTATATTACCTCATTATTGTCCTGGATTTATCTGTTACAGTGACATTATGGGGACCCTGCTTATCTTATGCCTCACTACCCTATTAATATCCTGGTCTTATCTCTAACAGTGGCAGAAAGAGGACCCATTGACTTACCTCATTACCTTTTTGATTTCCTAGTTTCCTCCCAAATGATAGAAGGATGAGGGCCTTGCTGGTCTCAATGCATCTTAACTGATTGTTGTCTGGTCTCATTTCTCCTAATGTCAGGTTGAGGATCTTGATATCTCATTGATGTTTATGCTGCACTGCCTCAGAGTTATCTTGAACTCACCTCTGATCTTGGCAAGATGATGTCCCTGCTGATGTTTGTGCCTTAGCATCTCGTAGTTCATGCCTAATTTCTTATGATGGCAGGGTGAGGGCCCTGTTGATGTGCTTCATTACCTCAGTTTGTTCAAGCTTTTCCTCCTAGGGCAAGATGATGATCCTTCTTTTATATGTGCCTCATTTCCTCATTATTGTTCCAGCCTCACATCTGATGCTGTTATAGTCCTTTATTGGTATATGTTCCTCAAGTCCTGACTATTGTCCAGGCCTTATTCCTTTTACTGGTAGGATGGGGTCCCTGCTGATATTATACCTCATGGTATCAATGTTTTAATGACCTCAACCCTGATCATGAAGGGTTGAGGGCCTCACTAATGTTTATGCCCAAGCCCTCATATTTGATGTTGTTAGTATGTCCATTACAGATGTTTTATGCTTCACAACCTCACCATTGCCATTAAGATGAGGTCCCTGCTGGTATTAGAGCCTCATGGCATTACTATAATGATGTCCTTCATTTCTTATACAAATGTTTATACTTCGTGGCCTCATATCACCTTCTGTGATCTGTGACACTGAAATGATTGTTGGTTAGCTGATGTTTATGCCTTGCATCCTCAGTGTTGTTCAGGCTTTATCTCACATTGGCAGGGTGTCCCCTGCTAATGCTTTTGCCTCACAGTTATACTGAGCTCTTCTCTTGTGCTGGGAGGATATTCTCCCAGCATATGAGAGGAGTCCAGGACCATAGTGATTTTTATGTTTCATGGCCATAATGTTATCATGGTCTCTTCTCTGAATCACAAAGGATAAGGACCATCTAATTGTTTATGCTTCATGATCTGAAAGTTGTCCTGTCTTCATCTCTGACTCTTGAATTATGGGGATCTTGCCTAATTGTTATCGTGACATTGATGGCCCCAGTTGATATTTATGCCTCTTGACCTTAATATTATCCTGGCCTCAATGTTGTCGTGGCCTCATCTTTCTCACGTTTATGCCTTACAACCTTTAGTATTGTCATGGCCTCATCTCTCATGTGTGGTAGATCTACTTTGTTGATGTTTATTCTCCTCAATTTTGTCCTAACCTCATCAAACACACAGACAAGATTTCTTCTGATTTTTATACTTCTCAGCCTCACTTCTCACTTAGGCAAGAACTACTCAGTTGATGTGTATGGCTCATGGTCATATTATTATTCTGGCCTCTTTTCATACTGTGACAGGATAGCTTTTGATTTCATGCTTTGTACTATTATCCAAGCTTCCTTTAGACTGCTTGTGTGATTGGGAGCCCTGCTAACCTTTATAATCCATTGCATCATTATTGTCTTCACCATATCTCTTATCTCTTTCTGTCAAGAGAATTCCTCTGTACTGTCATAGTGGTGAAAGAGCCCAGATCAAACTTTCTCAGTTTGCAGCAAGTTATACAAATTTAACTTTTTTATAGATATGCTTGGAAATCAAGAGAAATAAGATATCTGGCATCGTCCTAGTTCCAGGCATTCCATATTTTTAGTGCTGTACCTGTAGTGTATTATCTCTGATTTTTTTTTCATGTTGAAGGCTCCAGTCATGGACAAAAGTCCCCATCAAGGCCATGCCCTAATTGAAATATAGAGAGAATTAAGAAATAGGGAAAAAAAGACAGGGAAATTATTTACAAATTTTGAGAAAGTGGAAGACCTGTCTTTTGAAATGAGCAAGGTCATAGTTATTGGGAGAGACATGAGAAGGTAGAGAGTTCCAAAACCTCGATGTGTTGGGAAAGAAGCAGTTATCAAAACGGCACACCCTTGAGTTGCTGATGGCCACACAATAATCATGTGACGCGGCAGTTTGCCTAGTATTGTGCAATCTAGCTAGTGGTGGGGGCACACAAGCAGCCGGGTTTCGGAAGCAAAAGCCAAAGTAATACCTATAGAAGAGGGAAAGTGAACCAGCATTATGGTGCAGGGCATGGGGGTCAAGTTTGGAAGTTATCCTGGGACAGTATATAGGTTGAATCGCTTTCGATTCAACTCTGTCAAGTAAGGAAACATAGCTAGAACCACCCCAAATGTGAGGGCAGTACTCCGTACAAGTACGAATCAACCCCTTGAATAAACGGAGCAGCTGTTTAGAAGAGAAAAGTTATGACATCTAAACAGGGCACCCAGTTTCTTAGAGGCAGACTTAGCTATTTCCATAATGTGGGGCTTCCAAGAAAGAATGGATGTTACAGTAATACCAAGTATGTTCATTGAGTCAAGAGGTGGAATTACAGAACTGTCAAAGGAGATACGAGAGTTGTGAGGAGTTTTCAATAGAGAGATAGGTAGAAATTGGGTCTTGGAGGCATTAAAGTTAACTAGATTTTGTGTACCCTACTGAGATATCCTGTCCAAGTCTGAGTTTATTGAGGAAGTTGTGTCAAGGCAAGATGCAGATCGAGTGAGAGAAGAGGGAGCAGAATTGAAGGATGTGGACGAATGCAGTGTTGAGTGATCAGCGTATGAGTGCATTGGATTACTTGTGGAAGAGAGAAACTCGTTGAAGGGAAGGAGAAAAAGTGTTGGGGACAGTACAGACCCTTGAGGGACACCGCTCTTGATGGAGAAAAGGGGGGAGGCTGATTCATCAACAACCACAGACATAGATCGGCCGGAGAGGAAGCTAGATATCAAGGAGCAAAGTGAGGGAGAGAAGCCAAAATAGGGGATTTAGAGATGAGACCCCGATGCCACACCCTGTCAAAAGCCTTAGATATGTCAAGGGCAACTACATACCACATAGCCAGACTAACAGGAAACAACTGTTCACTTGTATGGCTATGCACTTGTTCATGTATTGTGTATGACATTCATAATGGTAGGTATAGGACTGTTCTTATATCTGTTTGTATGAGCTCTGATTGGAACAAGTCGATTGTGGTGACGAACGGCGTTCCGTGGTGGAGGGGCGTTGAGGGTGATGTGTCAGCAGTTTATTGCCAGACTGCAGTGTGAGCTGCCGGTGTTGGTCGGAGAGGGTGGACAGGTTCAGCGAGATAGGGCCTCTTGGTAGGTGGTGTAAGAAGGGCTCAGTTTGATTCTGCATGTCCGTTTCTACACTCTTTCCAGCTGGTCCCTCTGTAGTCCGATAATGAGGAGGACCAGGCTTGGAAGGAGTAGGTGAGTTTAGGTAGAATGGAAATGGTATAGACATCCCTGAGTTCAGTTGGTGGAACGCATAGTATATCAGTCGGTGGATAAGGACAGACGGTATGAGGAATATTTGAAAATAGTGCTGACATGACTCTTCTAGTTTAAGCCATCGTCTACAGTGACATCAAGAAGTGTAAAGTCTCTGACCACCTGGAGGATGCCAGGGCATTTTGCGATGTCAGGGGGCAGGATTTTGTCTTGCGCCCATGTTGATGTGCATCATCACATTCTTGGTGTAGTTTATGGTGACGTCGTTGGCTATAGTCCAATCCTGAAGGCTGATGATATGCTGAAGGGCACTGAAGTCAGGTGAGATGTTGATAGTGATACCAAAGGTGGAGTCGTCTACGTACTTCCAGCGGTGGCTTATGACCTTCAGAGTGTAATTGATAAGGATGATTAAGCAGAGCGGCCCCATCTTGGTACCCTGTGGTATACAGCATGTTAGAGGTGAGTGAAGCCGATGTGGCTTCTCCAAACCGGACGGTTTGGTATCGACCGGTCAGGAAGGCCACTAATTACGAGACGAGAGACCCTCTGTAGTCCCAGATCGACGGCTTCTTTTATGTTGAAGTTATGATTTACCATGCCGAAAGCCTTGGTGAAGTCAACGAAGGTGAGCACCACCGAGTTCATGCGTTTCTCCAAGTTGCGGCAAATGAAGTGTAGGAAACTGACAAACCAGCGAGTGGTGGAGGAAGGACTCATGTTTCCAAACTGCTGAGGGCCCACTGAATCAGCGATGTCAGAGTAGGCCCAGCCAAACACAAAACTTTAACAAATTAGACTGGGGATAGGAGTGATTGCAACGTTGGTGCACAAGGTCAAGATAACTGTGTCAACAGCACACTACGTCATGATAGCTGTGTCAGCAGTGCATTTGGTCTTGCTATGTCAGCAGTGTACTACGACATGACAAATACGTCAGCAGCGCCCTAGGTCATGATAACCATGTCAGCAGCACACTAGGTTATGATAGCTATGTCAGCAGTGCACAAGATCATAACTATGTCAGGAACACACTAGGTCATGATCACGATAACTATTTCAGCAGTGCATTGGATCATGAAAACTCTGCCAACTGTGTAATAGATCATGATAACTATGTCTAGCAATTTTAGGTCAGAATAACAACACGCTCCTTGTGAGACACAGAGTTATTTGTAAAACTGTGACACACTCAGTGTGACACAGTGAGGCGTGAGTTATCAGTAAGACGAGGGCATACACAGTATAAAACACTGAGTCATTGGTAAGACGAGGATACATTCCCTGTGAGACACTGTGTCATTAGTAAGACGAAGACAAACTCAGTATGAAACACTGAATCATTAGTAAGACATAGAACCACTCAGTGTGAGGCACTGAATTATGAGTAAGATGAGGACACAATCATAATGAGACCCTGTGTCATTAGTAAGAAGATGACTCTCTCAGTATGAAACACTGAATCATTAGTAAGACGATGACGCTCCCAGTATGAAACACTGAGTCATTAGTAAGACGAGCATACACTCAGTATGAAATACTGAAAACACTGAATCATTAGTAAAACAAGGACATACTCATTGTGAGACACTGAGTCATTGGTAAGACGAGGACACTCAGTGTGAGACACTGATCAGAAGACTCTAAAAACAACATTGAGGATCAAGAAAACAAATGTATGGAATGATGTGAATAGATATGAGTGGGATGGTGAGGCGATACATAAACCTGCAGGCGGAGAACTACAGGAGAGACATGAAAGTGCAAATAATTTTTTATGACTTGCAGTAATTTTTTTTCTTTGAGATTGCGTGGCCCACCCTGGCATGTGCTCAAGATCGGTGCATCACCCATCTTGGTGTGTGCACAGTTCCATGTTTCTTGATGCTCACATCTAAAATGTTAAAGAAAATTACCACTAATAATGATTTCCCACTGTTTGGCGTGGCCGCAGTTGTTCCAGTTGATGGACCAAGACAGGAGTGGCTTCGTCACCATCAAGGAGTTTTGGGACGTGATGGTGGTGTTTGCTCAGGGTACACCGGACGAGAAGGCCAAACTTATCTTCAGCATCTATGACCTTTCCAACAAGGGTTCCATATCACCTGAGGACCTCATGAGCATCGTCAAGTGAGTTATTCTAATTGCTTGTTCTTTCTTAGTATAGCTAACAAAAGCAGCCTTTCATTTGCTGAAGTTTAGGTGATAAACCTCTTTGTTTTAGAATCTATCTGTTTTAGAATCTATCTAGATTTAAAGAGTTGTTACCTTGAAGTAACCAGACTTTTGAAAATATTAAAGTTTCATGTAGGCATGAGAGGAATATTCCCTCTTTATAACGAGATTCTTAAATGGCGTCTTGATTACGTCTCTTCCGTGTACATCGACTGACTGTTCTACATCTATCTCATTCTTGTGTCTCCCCTGACGATGTGATCATTACAGGAAAATGCACTTGGGAACTTATCGTGTTTCATTTTACTTTCTTTTTTTTTTCATCTCGTAAGTTGTATGGGAGAGCGGTGTTTGAGAGGATAAAGGCACATATAGAGCATCAGACTGGGGGAAATAATGTGGTTTCAGAAGTGGTGGAGGATGGATGTATCAGGTGTTTGCTCCAAAGAATGTGCGTGAGAAATTCTTTGAGAAATAGAAGGATTTACAGGATATGGGATATCTATGGATCTGGGGAAAGCATATGAAAGGATGGATAGAGATGCTTTGGGAAGGTCTTACGAGTATATAGTGTGGCTGGAAAGCTATTCGAAGAATTGAGAAGCTTTATTAAGAGTGTAATACGTGTGTACGAGTAGGTAGAGAGGGGGTGAGTGGTTCCAGGTGAAGGTAGGTTTGCGGCAGGGGTGTGTGATGTCATAATAAATGTTTGATTTATTTATGGATATGGTGGCGAGGGAGATAACAGCAAAGGTCTTGGGAGAGGGGCCTGGGAAATGAGTCAGTTGTTGCTTGTTGATGACACAGCACTAGCGGCAGATTCAAGTGAAAAGCTGCAGATTTGTTGTCTGAGTTTGAGAAAGTGTGTTAAAAGAGGAATATGAGAGTAAATGTGAACAGAAGCAAGGTTATTAGGTTTTTCAGGTAGAGGGACAGGTTCGTTGATGTGTAAGTTTGAATGGAAAAAAAATGGAGAGTGGAGCAGTGAAAGGAACTATGAAAACGGAAGTGAGTCATAAGATAGGTGAGCAGAGGATGGCTCTTGGAGCATGGAAGAAATGAGGCATGAGCTATGGATGAGAATGTGCGAAGAGGGTGGATGTGTTGGAAATGAAATGTTTCAGGACAGTATGTGGTGTGAGGTGGTTTGATGGAGTAAGAAATAACAGGGTAAGAGAGAGGTGCGTAATAAGAAGAGTGGTTGTAAGAGCTGAAGAGGGGAAGGTGGTGTGCTAAAATTATTTGAACATATGGAAAGAAAGTGTGGGGATTGGTTGACAAAGGGGATATATGTATCAGAAGTTGAGAATCAAGGAGAGAGGGAGACCAAATTGGAAATGAGAGGATGGAGTGAAAAATATTTTGGGTGGTAGGGGCCTGAAAATACAGGAGAGTGAAATGCGTGCACGGGAATTGGAGCGATGACGTGCTATCAATAGACCAAACGAGGGCATATGAAGCACTAGGAGTAACCAGCGAAAGATCTGTGGGGTCTGCTTGTGGATAGGTTGATTTTGATTTTTGCTGCAAGAGTGGCTATTTTACCTTCTATCCATCCTGTGGGTGGTGGCGCAAAAGAGGATACAGAATGCACAAAAGTTCCAGTGACTAGACCCCAGTGATTGAAATACATTATAGATTGCACTGTGAGAAGTGTTAACATGGTTTGGGCAACGCAATGATTTATTCGGCAGTTTACATGGTAAATGAAGTTTACAACAGCTGAGCAACGGTGATTGGATTACGTATCATGATAAATAACAAACGAACCATTTACTACTGTAAATGGTTCTTATGTTATGATGCTTTTCAAGTATCCGAGATAGAACATTGTTATGAATGAAACGTTTGCGTGTATCTTGTAATGTTTGGTAAGAATAATCTCTGAACTCACTGATTTTACGGCAGTCAGGTACATAATGTTGCAAGGTGTATGAGTTACTTTGTTGGCAAAGTTTACTCTTGATCTGTTTATTATCAACAGGAAGGACAAAGTCCCATGAACATCCATAACCCTACCTAACTCGAGCAAGTACAAGGTTTCTGCTGACCTTTTTGGTAGAACCATATATATATATATATATATATATATATATATATATATATATATATATGTATTTTCTTATATGATTTT
>JAYMFT010090361.1:0-14044 GCA_038088735.1 Panulirus argus | reverse complement strand
ACCTCCAATTTGGTCTCCCGCTTCTCCTTGTTCCCTCCACCTCTGACACATGTATCCTCTTTGTCAACCTTTCCTCATTCATTCGTTCCATACGTCAAAACCATTTCAACACACCCTCTTCTGCTCTCTCAACCACACTCTTCTTATTACCATACATCTCTCTTACCCTTATATTACTTACTCGATCAAACAATCTCACACCATATATTGTCCTTAAACGTTTCATTTCAAACACATTCACCTTCCTCCGTACAACTCAGTCTATAGCCCATGCCTCGCAACCATGTAATATTGTTGGAACTACTATTCCTTCAAACATACCCCACCGAAATAACGTTCTTTCCAGACATTCCTCATCGCTCCTAGAGCTGTCGCCCCCTCCCCCATCCTATGACTCACTTCCGCCAAGTCCACACCCAGATATCTAAAACACTTCACTTCCTCCAACTTTTCTCCATTGAGACACATCCCAACTAACTTGTCTCTTAACCCTGCTAAACTTAATAACCTTGCTCTTATTCACATTTACTCTCAACTTTCTTCTTTCAAAAACTTTTCCAAACTCAGTCACCAACTTCTGCAGTCTATCACTCGAATCAGCCAACAGTGCTGTATCATCGGCGAACGACAATTGACTCACTTTCCACGTCTTATCCCCAACAGACTGCATACTCGCCCCTCGCTCCAAAACTCTTGCATTTACCTCCCTAACCATCCCATCCATAAACAAATTAAAGTACCATTGGGAAAGCACACACGCCTGCTACAGAACTACCTTCACTGGCCAACCACTCCTCCATTCCTACTCGTACACATGCCTTACACCCATGATAAAAATTTCTCACTGCTTCTAGCATCTTACCTCCCAAACCAAATACTCTTAACACCTTCAATAAAGGATCTCTATCAACCGTATCATATGCCATCTCTAGATCCATAAACGCTACGTACAAATCTATCTGTTTTTCCAAGTATTTCTCACATACATTCTTCAAAGTAAACACCTGATCCACACATCCTCTACCACTTCTAAAACCACACTGCTCCTCCCCAGTCTAATGCTCTGTACATGCCTTTACCCTCTCTGTCAATACCCTTCCATTAGTGTTCCAGAAATACTCAACAAACTTATACCTGTGTAGTTTGAACACTCACCTTTATTCCCTGTACCTTTGTACATTGCCACTATACATGCATTCCACCAATCCTCAGGCACTTTACCATGATCCATATATACATTGAATATTCTTACCAACCAATCAGCAACACAGTCACCCCCTTTCTTATTAGATTCAACTGCATTACTATCCAATCTTGCCGCCTTGCTGGATTTCATCTTCTGCAAGGCTTTCACCATCTCCTCTCTCTCCACCAAACCACTCTCCCTGATTCTCTCACTTCGCACACCACCACGACCAATACACCACACATCTGCCACTCTATCATCAAACACATTTAGCAATCCTTCAAAATACTCCTCATTCCATCATTACCTGTAATCACTTAACCCCTTGCCCACTTCAGCAATGTTCCCATTTGTTCTCTTGTCTTACGCACACTATTGAACTCCTTCTAAAACTTTTTTTTTTTCTCCCTGAAGTTTAATGATACTCTCTTACCCCTATTCTCATTTGCCCTCTTCTTCAATCTTTGCACCTTCCTTTTGACCTGCCACTTTCTCTTATACATCTCCCAGTCATTTGTGTTCCTTCTTTGTAAGTATCATCCAGACACCTCTCTTTTCTCTTTCACTAACAACTTTACTTCGTCATCTTACCACTAACTACCCTTCCTAATCTGCCCACCTCCCTCCTTTCTCATGCCATCACCACTTCCCCAAATACATCCCATTCCTCACCCACTCCCCACACTTCATTTGCTCTCACCTTTTTGCCATTCTACACTCAATCTCTCCAGGTGTTTCTTCACACAAGTCTCCTTTCCAAGCTCACTTACTCTCACCACTCTCTTCTCCCAGACATTCTCTCTTCTTTTTTTGAAAACTTCTACAAATCTTCACCTTCGCCTCCACAAGATAGTGATCAGACATCCCACCAGCAGCCCCTTTCAGCACTTTTACATCCAGAAGTCTCTCTTTTACATGCTTATCAATTAATATGTAATCTAATAATGCCCGCTGACCATCTCTCCTACTCACATAAGTATACTTGTGAGTATCTGTCTTTTTAAACCAGGTATTCCCAATCACCAGTCTTTTTTCAGCACACAAATCCACAAACTCTTCACCATTTCCATCCACAACACTGAATACCCTTTGTGCGGCAGTTATACCCTCAACTGCCACATTACTCACCTTTGCATTTAAATCACCCATCACTAATACCTGGTCTCGTGCACCAAAACTGCTGACACACTCATTCAGCTGCTCCCAAGATACTTGCCTCTCAAGATCTTTCTTCTCATGACCAGGTGCATAAGCACCAATAATTGCCTATCTCTGACCATCCATTTTCAGTTTTACCCACATCAATGTGGAATTTACTTTCTTTCACTCTATCACACACTCCCACAACTCCTGACTTCATTCACAAGACATATCTAAACCGTCTTCCCTTTTACCCTTGAGCTTCATTTTACTCAGAGCCACAATATCCAGGTTTCTTTCCTGAAACATACTACCTGTGTCTCCTTTCTTCTCATCTTGGTTAAATCCACACACATTCAGACACCCCAGTCTGAGCCTACGAGGAAGATGAGCACTCCCTGCTTGACTCCTTCTTTTTACTCTTTTAGAAATTGAAATACAAGAAGGGGAAGGTTTCCAAACCCCCTGCTCCTGCCCCCTTTAGTTTTCTTCTACGATACGTATATTTATATACATGCTGTCTTTGATTCATGTATAAATATGATATTCAGTTAATGCACTTCAAAGAATCTCTGAAGTCTGCTAGTCAGCAGTGCCTTTATGAAAACTCTCTTTATCTCCTTTATCTATTTTTGATTGTCCCTGGACCCATCTAAGAAAGGATTTTGGTGTTACTCAGGACATCCTTTCTAGATGTTTCTATATCCCATGGCTGCGCTGCTTCAGTTAGCAGGGAAGTGATAGTTGCCTTTGGAGTGAAAAATTCTTTAACCAGAATGTAGTTACAGTGATGTAGCCTAACCATAGGTGACTTTCCACTCATGGTGTAATCTCATGCAGATGGAGTCCAGTAACACCATAATATACAAATATGAATGCTGCCTGATATCTGGGAATGATGGATACAGTTATGGGGAAGGGAAGACTACTGAACAACTGTTTTATACTTGAACCGTCTCAAAGTGTCATCGTAGTGAAATATATAAAAAGACAGTTAGTAGAGAATGGAGAAAAAGGGAAGGAAGAAGGCCACAGTGAGGGTTTATTTGCTTGATAAGGTTTCATTATAGAGGAATATGTAGAGGTCTTTGAAGACAGTGGTAGTTGGAGACTGCTGTACATGCATCTTACAGCTGTATAAATGTAAAATACATATTTTTTCATGAAAACATGTTATCAAAGATGTATTCTAAAATGTGTTATTTTTGGACCAGATGTCAGCGTGTAGCCTCATGTTTTGCCCTGTTATTCTTGTCCATGCTGGTCAATGCCATGTGGTATGAGAGGGTACCTGAACAACCTGGCAGAGGAGGTCTTCACTTTGGCCCCTTCAGCTTGAGTCCAGAACAGGTATATGATTCATTATTCATCTGTGCATATTATATTAACATAAGGTTTTAATTTTGTCAATACAATGTAATTTACACAAAACCCTTTAGCAGTGACCAATATGGTCTTGATAGGATCCCCAGATGATGGCAATTTGAGTTTTTACCCAAATGATTTGAATACTGTTTGATTTTGTTTGTTTTTTCTTTTTGAGACATTAATTACTGTATTGGGAAATATCAAGATGAACTGAAAAAAAAACATCTGGTAGACTAACTTCATTAGTTTTTGTACAGAACTTACTTTTGTTTTCCACATGCAGGCAACTTATCAAGTTTTTGTTGTCATGCTGACTCACCCATCTTCATCTCTTCTCTGCCACCAACAAATGGATTGCTGAGAAGCAACGAACTTTTCTCAGTGGTAATAGTTCTACATCTGCAGACTCATTGTCACCATAATTAATGCCTCAGAGACTATCACTGTTAGTCACTGATTAACATAGTCATACCAAACATACATGCCAACACCCTGCCTTGTCCCTTGTGTTACATGGGTGATGAAACACCAAGATTTTTTATCAGTGCTAGTTGGTTGCTTGTGATATTAGGCATGTGTGCATGCCGGTAAAGGGCTCCTTCATCTTCAGATTTTTGGTGTATACCTACAAAAACACAGACCTTTCATCATCATTAAAGAGTTAAAGTAATCCTTTTTAAAGTACTTTTATTTTAGATTAGATGAAATATTAGGGTACTGATTTGGTTAGGATAGAAACTGGTCTCTATTAAAGCAGTTGCATAATATAGCTTATCACTATTTTTTTGATACTTACTTGTTTGTACTGTATGGGGAGGGAGTTTTATACTCAAAAGGCCCCATCTCTTGAACATTCTCTGCTATCAAACAATTTAAGTTTTTTGCATGCTCCCTACATTAACCATGTCTCCAGACATTCCATTCCATGGTAAACTAGTCATGTCCCATAAGCATTTTTATGATTGTGTTTCCTGCCTCTGCGTCTCATCTCTTTGGAAAACCTTTCCCTAAATAATGTGATCACCTTTGGGTTGAGGTCTCTGTACCAAGAATGATGAGGTGCATCTCTATTGACAACCTGGGGCAATGATGTTATCATTGAAAGGATGTTGCTGATTTATCAGAGGGTGAAACTAAGCTGAGCCATGCTGGTACTACCCATCAGGTGGTTTACAAAGTGCATGAGGCATTTACCTCACCAGTAAGAGAGGAGAAGTTAAGAGGTTTCTAACCCTTGGAGTTCCAGGACATCTCAAGGCTCATGGAACACTGCCCTAGAGAGAAAGAACCTTTCATACTTTGAAATTAAGATTTTTATATTAATTCCCATCACCACCACCACTCCACTATCCTACAACAAACTACATGATTTAAATGTTTACATTATTATTGCTATGCTACAACTGTGGTAAAACAATCGTTTGAACAATGTAAGATTAAATGGTTGTTGAAAAATGCTGACATAGAATACTCACAAGTTTACGTGATGGAAGTCTGTGGAAATACATGATTCATTTAGCTTTACTTAAAGTAGCTCTTTCTGGAAAGGGTTTTGCTACTTATAGTGTAAAATAAATGTATTTGAAGTACTTAAATGGGAAATAGCTGTTCTTAAATTTATGAACAGCTTTGATATGAAGACCACTGAAATTTTCCATTATTATTATATAAAACACTTATTCTTAACACACAGATTGGTGTTGGAGTTATAAGTAATCTGATAGTATTTCCACTATCATTAGTCATTGTACTCCTATTCCGCAAAGCCCGTCCAAGAAATCTTCGCAAGTCCCGCATTGAACAGGCAGTTGAGCAAACACGTAAGTCACTTGATTGTATTGGTTGCTCTGTATGAATGTATCGTTCTTATCATATTGAATAGGTTTTTATATTTATGATATTATGCTGTATTTATTTGTATATCTGCTACATGGGCAACATGACAATTATATTTTTCAGATCAAGATTGTCTATGTAGAGCCTTTTTCAGGCAATGTGGTTGTTGATATATTCGTCATTTACTATCCTTCATACCTTTCATCTTCTTTGTCCTTCAGTAAGATCCACATACCCACATTAATCCTTTTAAAACTATTCCTCCTTTTCATCTGTGATTTCATTATCCTTTTCTGAATCCATGTGGACAGTGGATCAGATGTGTCAAGTATGAAGACATCCTTTAACTGATTCTCACTGACCCTTTATGTGAAAGAAGTATGCTGATCTCTCCTCTTCAAATAATAGACTTTTCTGGTCCTGTGCTAAGAATATCATGGACACCTGAATATAAACCATTTCTCCACATTTCCATTTTAGTAACACTAACAATTTTTCTTACAGATAAAACCAGTTTCCTTTCTCTTCTTTTTTCTCTTAGTCTTCTTTAAATGATTTTGACATTCCCTTTCCGGACTTAGCTTTCATCCACCATATGGCCATTCCTGTTATCTGTTCTTGTATCCTTTCTGTAAAGATATGTAAAGCATACAGACAAAATAGTGTGCTTCTGTTAATCTGTCCATCAATCTATCTATCTATTGTTTATCTGATGCCCATTCCCTCCTGGAACTCCAAGAGGATGGCTTCCTCTTGTTCTAAAGGATTGTGCCTTTGGGCTGTACTATCTTACCATTGCCTCAAGACCAGCACTTCTCCATCCTTGTGGATACATACACAGGTAAAGCATGTTGTGAAGAAGTTTGAATCACTTTAATCTGTTTAAGTATCATCTTTAGTTTTGTCTTTTACTTTTTTCAAAAGCCTTTGAATGTGTTCTTGTTTATAACCTTCCCAAACACATTGTAGCTGGAGTCTTCTTTCTGATCAACAGTATGGTTTATGGTGGGTGGTTTGAATAGCCTGTGATGTCTTTATAGATTTTTAAAGGGTTTAGAATAAGTCTTACTTATAAATTAACAACCTTTGACTTTCTCCATGGTCAGTAAGCTCATTTTAAGTTTGATATTCTGTTGTTTCTTTGCTGTAATTACTGAAAGCTTCATTTCTTACTATTTATCATATGTGGTATTCCTCATAGTTCTGCTGTATTCATATCCTATTTGTTCTCTGTCTCAGAGATGTTTTTTATAAGTTACCCTTTTCATTCCTATGCTGATGAATCAACTGTACACTCTTCTACTTCCTTTGGACATCAGCCTTCCTTACCTCCTTATCTTGTCTCCATCCACACTTTACCATCTCTTGTTTTGGACCAACAAAAGACCTCTCAGTGTGGCATATTCAAGTTCCTTACATTCATGCCTTTCAAATTCCAGTTTCTTGTTGTTTCTCTTTGCACATCTCTGTGACCACAGAATTTCCCATAAAGATTCTTTTATTCAACCTCTTGAATTCATCCTTACACTGGACGTTACTGTAGCCTTTGATAGTTCTTTTGAAGAGCTCATTACTTGAAACAGCAGTCAGTCTGAAAAAAATTACAGATTTTCTTCATGTCTTGAAAATATTTCTCCTTGGAGGAGCTAGTCAAGCTGCACAGAGGTCTGATTCATTCCCTCATACATTACTACAAACATATATAATTTAGCTCTTTTTCCACCCTCCTTTTCATTAGATTTTTGTGATATCTTCTTCTTTTCCTTAGCTAATCATGAATCATGATACTTGCTTTCAATGCCTCTCCTTGAATAGGCAAAAATGTGTTATCAGTACTCATGTTGGACTGTATTTGCTTCCTCCAAAAGAAATTCCTAAGGATGTGAATATGTAAATCATCAATTTCAGGATTATCAAAGCGGTCGGAAAGTGCCAAAAGTACTCTTTCATTGCTTCGAGTGCAACACCTACCCATCTCATCTCCAAAGAAAATAATTGAGAAAAAGCAGTATGTATTTTGGTATTCATAATTCTCCTCAGGACAAAACTACTTAATAATGCTCATATGGAATCTAAAAAAAGAAGTACTAAAAACATATACCAGTGCTATTATTTGGTCAAAGTCTTGTTAATAATGATCATAATTGTAAGAATATTTTGCAGTTACTTCTGTTTTTCTCTTAATCAGTTCTTAAAAACTTCCCCTAAATTAGATATTGCTGTGTTCTGTTATAATAACTTTATGTAATCCTTGAATTGCAGAATAAAGAAGAAATTCACCCTGCCTTGGTGGTTCTCACTGATAGCCTGGGTTTTGGTTGTGATCTGCATTGCTGCTTCCTGCTTCTTTCTTCTGATGTATGGCATTATGTTTGGCAATTCAAAAGCTACCAAATGGGTTACATCCCTCATCATTTCTTTCTTCTCATCTGTTCTTTTTATCCAGCCGTTGAAGGTAAAGTTTCCATCTCTAGTTTTGTTTTTGTATTCTTCATCTTTTGATTGTACTTCATCTCAGTTTACCTCCAAATTGTGTATATTAATCTTATGTAAGGAAATTGCTGTATAACTTTTATCATTTTGCCGGTTTCCCAAGATATACATAAGTTCCTTTATTATATATTCATATATCACATGCATCCATCAAGTTTACTGTTTGTCAATCTTTCATTGATTTTATGGTCTCCTTAACATCTTCAAACTGAAAATCTTGATTTATTAAACTGTGACATGTTGCAGTAGTCCTCTAGTATCTATCAAATATCACACTCTAAATTCTATTTCAGAAAAACAACCACTGCTCTTCTTTTTTCTTTCCTTCATACATATTTGCCATTTCCTGCTTTAGTAAGGTAGCATCAAGAACAGATGACAGAGCCTCACAGGGAAAGATCCTCATTTGGCCTCCTTTTCTGTTCCTTCTTTTAGAAAAGTAAAACAGGAGGGGAGGATTTCCATCTCCCACTCCCACTCCTTTTAGTCACCTTCTATGACACACAGGGAATACATGGGAAGTATTCTTTCTCTTCTATTTCCTAGGATACAGTAAAAGTACACTAAAGTTTCTTCTACCCGTACTTTGACTATGATTTCAACCTGTCATTTAACCCACAGGAAAGCAGTTTGATTTTGCATTAAGTAGCATGCAACCCAACAGACCCCCTGAAGAATCATAACAGTCATTATACATAGCTCTTTCTAGTCTTTATCTCTCCTCACATGGTAACTATTTTGTGTTTTTAGGAATATTTGTGTGTATATCTGTATCCATTGAATAATATCTACTTTTTTATTTGGCCATGTCATTTGGGTAAGGTGAAGGTGCAGCTGCCATTTACTCTAGTATTTGATTTAAAAAGAAGAACACTTGATGTGTTTGAATATGTTGAAAGGAACATCTTTATTTTAAGAATATATTTTGGTTTTAATGACTCTGTCTTTCACTTCTTGACTTTATGTTTATAGATATTCTTGGTGGCCATGCTGATGAGTGCAATTTTCAAATCTGCTAACCTGGATGAGGATGATGCTGATGAGGATGAGGAGGACCCTAAGCTAGAACAAGACCAGTCATGGCTACACTCAGGTAATTTCTCCTTTGCCATCAGCTTTATGATCTGAGGTCAGAAATCTTAGGCAACGCTATAAACCGTTTTATGATATAAAACAACTAACGAATATATTCATGTTCAAAAGAAAATATTTTTTTGCTACCACTCACCTTTCTTGATGTATACAGAATAAGCAGATAGTTCATGTGACTTAGTTTAGTCCTTCTGTAATACTTTGCAAGTGTTGTAGGTACCTTCTTAATAGGTTTCTGATTTACTTCATTTGCATTGATACCAGAGTAAAGGGTACAGTGTATGAAAGTAAGATATATTACTAGATATCTGTCGGTTACTGATCACATCCTGAAAATGGTTGAGGTTGTCCATGATCTTGGTATTACAATATGCATAGGAGCATTCTGATGCTCTAAAGTTGAAGAGCTTCACTTAAATATCTCTTTAGACTTAACTATACACCATATAACCCTACATATAAGTATATTTTTGCAGCTGAAAAAAATGGAGGTATTTGATCTAAGTCTAAAGTTCTCTGAACCTTTTCATGTAAGAATAAAAAAGAATGCCATAATGAGAGTGGTTTGGACTTAAACTCAGTTCAAGGAGTGTGTTTTGTTTGGTTCTCTCCCTGGAAGGCTGCTGAAATGAAATTTTGCAGGGAATGGATTAAAACAACAAAAAGCAACATTGCTCATGTATTAAAAAGAGGTAAATTTCCTTACCACAATATTATTCACTGTAAGTAGCATTTAGTAGGCAGCCAACGACCAGGGAGGTATATTGCCAGTACTGCTGGCTTGGGTATCAGAAGGGTTAGTGACATCTTAGTGAGCCAGCACTTCTGTGGTTGTCAAGTTGCACTCCTTTGACCCAGGTAGCTGTCTTTTCTTTCTACCTCACTAGCATTTGGACTACTGGCATTCTGTCCAAAAACATATAATCTCACATTGTCATATGTAACACTTCACAACACTTAACTCACGTTGCTCATTCTTTATAACTCTAGATTTTCCTGTGGTAAGCACTGTGCACTAGTCCTGTCTTTTACAAAATGGTAGGAGTATTAGAGAGAAGTAGTAGGTAGGAACATTTAGACAGGAGCATTAGGTAGAAGCAGTAGGTAGGAGCATTAGATGTTAGTCATTAGGAGCATTAGATAGGAGCCTATGCAGACACTGCACTAAGCTTGCCCTCTACCAATGGCCTGTTAAGGGTTAAGCATGAAAGGTGAAGATGCCGCACTGGAGTTCATTAGTTATGGAGACTCTGTTGCCATGACCACCCCTTTGAGGGATTTCCAGTTGAAATAGGCGTCAGAGATATAGGTAGATAGATGTTATTCATAGAAACAGAACTACCTAAGGAGTGCAATAAAGGAAAGTTTCTAAGAGTATGTATAATGTTCCCCAGACTGAAGAGATACTGCTGTGAATAAGGTGGGTTTTTGTCCATTTCTTTTCTGTGTTAAGCTTTGATTTTGATTGTTTTTCCTTTTCTTTTTTTGAACCAGGCCATAGGAAGTGGTATAACCATGGATTAGTCCCTGGGGCATGTTGGTGGATGGTAAGCTCTGGTGTCAGTACATTACGCATGTCAGGTAGAGAATGGATATGTGTAAATGATGCCACTCTTTCCCTCTTTTCATTTTTTTTTCCTGATGCAGCCTCAGTAAGGTGGAAGAAGCAGTTAGGCATAAAATGTCAGCAAAGAAAAACATACATTTCAAAAGTGTCTAGGAGTGTTTGTTGAAAGATCTCAGAGAAAAAAACATGAAAAACCTGTAGATAGTAGGTAGTAGTTGGTATGCAGGCAACAACCAAAGAGGTATATTACCAGTGCTACCTCCTTGGGTATCGGGAGGGTTAGTGATGGCTGCGTAGTGAGCCAGCACTTCAGAGGTTGTCAAGTTGCACTTTTCTGACCCAGGTAGCTGTCTTTTCTTTCTGCCTCACCCACGTGTGGACTACTGGCATTTTGTCCACAAACATACAGTCTCCTTGTCTTCTGTAACACTTGACATCACTTAACTCACACAGCTCATTATTCATACCTCTAGATTTACCTGTGCTGAGCACTATGCACTATCCCTGCCTTTTGGCAGAATGGTTGGTTCAGTAGATAGAAATAGTAGATAGGAACATATAGGCTTGAGCATTAGGTAGTAGTAGTTAGGAGCATTAGGTAGAAGTAGTCAGTAGGAACATTAGGTAGGAGCCCCTGCAAACACTGTGCTAGAGTTGCCCTCTTCCAGTGGCCTGTTAAGAGTGTGTCACTAAATGCTAAGAAGCAGCACTTGAGTTCACCAGTTATGGAGACTGTTGCTATGGCCACCCCCTTGAGGGAGGTTCAGTTGGAGCAGGCATCAGAGATGTAGACAGATAGACATGGAAAAGCTACTCATTCAAGATTGTAGAGCTGGAATTAAGGAATTAATTTTCCCATGAATATGTCCATAATCATAAGTTAGGTTTATTAGACCAGAATGGCATACCTTGAGTAATAAAAATAAAGAATTATTCCTCACTGTGGCATGCTGCTCCCCATTTTCAAAGTCCTTGGTACATCCATAATCTCTAGTGTTATTTCTAGATATTTGAAATTCTTGAAATTTTAAGTAACATGGTATTCATTGTCTAAATGACTTATGGTGAAAGATCCAAGTAAATGATGCTCTGAAGCTGACATAACTAATCTACATGTTAAAATTGTTCTGTGCAGGAACCAGACATAATTGTACACTCCAGCATCACAGGGTGGATAATGAGACATTGAAGGAACTGAGGGAGGCCAGGCTGAAAGAGAAGAAGATGTGGGCAGTCTTGAAGGAAATCTTTGCTTATACTTTCTTCCTATGGATCTTTCTCATCCTGTCTTATGGCAACAGGCAAGTTATTTAGTCAAAAGTAGCTGTAATGAAAATGATATTGTTCAGCAAAAAACATTTTCAGATCGCCTGAAAACATTTAATCCTGAAATAATGCAGTAGGTTGCTTAGAAATTTGCTCCAGATGATGGAAAATATTTGTCATCATAACCTGATTTATTTTTAGCATGTCTATCCTTTTGCAATCTTTCAAAAATTGCAAATTTACTGATATTTCTGTAAACGAGTGTTACTAGAGTCCACTTGCAATTATTTAAACTGCAAGCAAGAGGTCATCTTTGGCAAAGCTGTCTCGTCATGAACAGATGGAAAGGAGTGGTCTCCTTGAAGATCTTCTCATTTCAAAGGAGTCCATAATTTCTCGTCTCAAAGCCACAAGAGCCAAAAAAAAATGGTCTTAGGGTTTTATGATGATTTTTATTCATATAAGTGCATGTGTCATTGTATGTTTGCATACATGATTATCTTCTTTAAATCTGTCTTGGATAAGTGTGGTGACGTGGAAGGAGAGGTAAGAGAGAGAGCAGTACAGGGTAGAAGGGTCATTAGGTCCCTTAATAGAATAATGAAGGGTAGAGGTGCAAGTATGGAAGTGAAAAGAGGATTAAGAGACAGTATAGTCCTCCCAACCTTGACCTATGCAGCCAAAACATGGACATGGAATGATTAATAGAGGTCAAGAATCCAGGCTTTGGAAATGAGCTATTTGAGAAGAGCATGTGGTGTGACAAGATGGAATGAAGAAAGAAATGAAAGGGTGTATGAGAGATGTGGTATGGCAGGGAATGCAAAGGAAATGAATTGTGGAATGGTAAAATGGGTGAAATGTAATATTTTGAAAGAATGCAAGACTGGGAGTTTACAAGGATAGTGTATGATAGAACAATTAAAGGCACTGGAGTGAGTAGAAAACCACCTGTGACATGGGCAAAGAGGGTGGAGAAATACTGAAGGGAGAGAAAAAGTGGAAGATGCATGGAACAGTGTAAGCAAAAGGAGGCATGTAAGGACAGGGATAAATTGAGACTGTTTTGCTCTGGCCACCCCTTGATAGGAGTTCCTGGAGGGAATGGGCATCAGAGATACGAATAGTTCTTTGTAACAGTTCTTTTGTGAAAGAATAGATATTGATCTTCATTGGTTTCTTCATTTGAGGGAGGAAATCATCTGCAACCTGAAAACCTCGCTTAACTAAACTAACTAAGTACAACTGATTTTAGCTAAATGATTTATTGATATGACTTGCCAAGTGTTCAAACTCATGGAAGTCTTCAGCTTCGTTATTACAAATTACAAGGCAAGGGCTGGTTATGAAATCATTTTGTTTGATTCCTCATGCTTCAGTTTATATGTCATGTTCAGCTTTCTCTGTAATGTAAAAAAGAATTGAGTATAAAAGTTTATGAAATTATTTTGGGATTCCAGGGATCCAAATGCATACTATCTGCGGATGAACTTGCAGAATGCTTTCATACATGAGGGAGCTTTGGATGGCACAGACTTCACCAAGGTAATTGACTTTTTGGGTGCTTTCATTAGCTTCATATTATTTGTTGCTATCTATCTATCTGTCTATCTGTCTACATCCCTGACGCCTGTTCCCAACTGGAACTCCCTCGAGTGGTTGACCACGACAATAGAGTCTCCGTAACTAGCAAACTCAAGTGCTGCTTCTTAGCCTTTATTGCTTCACCCTTAATAGGCCAATGGCAGAGAGCAACTCTGGGACAGTGTTTTCAGAGGCTCCTACCTAATGTTCCTACCGACTACTTCTCCCTAATGCTACCGCTTAATGTTCCTATCTACTTTGTTCTGTAATTTAGTATTGTATTTTTTATTTTAGTCTGTTATAAAACCTGCCTTTTCTTTTATGTTGACCAACATAACATAAGCAGAACGCCCCTGTCAAGGTCATTTCGGGTTAAAGAAAAAGTAAAAGAAAAAGAAAATAGAAATTGATCAGAGCTCTGCAAGTGTTTGCAGACCTGACACTTAATGGGAAAAAGGTTATATAAAGAGGGGAAGACAGTTTCTCTCTCTCTCTCTCTCTCTCTCTCTCTC
>JAYMFT010090350.1:0-14044 GCA_038088735.1 Panulirus argus | reverse complement strand
TTTGCTGCCAAATCCACTCCCAGATATCTAAAACACTTCACTTCCTCCAATTTTTTCCCATTCAAACTCACTCCCCATATATATATATATATATATATATATATAACTATACACCATATCATTTCATTTCACTCTATTCCAAGCACATCTTTCACCCTCCTGTATGTTCAGGCCACAATTACTAAAAATATTTTTCACTCCATCTTTCCATCTCCAAATTGGTCCCACCATTCTCCTTGTTCCTTCCACTTCTGACACTTCAGTGCATAAGAGAGCTGATGTGATAGAAATGAAATGTTTTAGGACAATACATGGTGTGAGGTGGTTTGATTGAGCAAGTAATGAAAGAGTAAAAGAGAGGTGTGAAAATAAAGAGTATGGTTGAGAGAGATGAAGAGTGTGTGTGGAAATGGTTTGGACATAGGGAGAGAATGAGTGAGGAGAGGTTGACAAAGAGGATATATGTCAAAAGTAGAGGGGACAAGAAGGGGTACACTAAACTGGAGAGTGAGGGATGGAGTGAAGAAGACTTTGATTACTCTGGGACTGAACATGCAGAAGGATGAAAGATGTACATGGGATAGAGTGAATTGAAGCAATCTGGTATACAGGGGAAATTATGCTATCAATTAACTGAACCAGGACATGTGAAGCAGCAGGAGGAAACCACAGAAAGCTCTCTGAGACTTGATTGTGGATAGGAAGCAGAGGTTTAAATGCATTAAACATGGCAGCTAGGGAATGGATGTGAGCAAATAAAGCCTTTCTTTGCTCCCTGTGCCATCTCACTAATGTGGGAAATGATGAACAAGAAAGAAAGAAAAGAAAGATACATATTTTCATATTATGTGCAAAATGGCAAAAGGTGAAAGTAAATGAAGCAAGGGAAGTGGGTGGGAAATGGGATATATTTAGGGAAGTAGTGCTGGCATGTGACAGCATTTGGGGGGGGGGGATTAAATTTGTCTATCATTTCCAACAGTAATGAGGTTGCCCCATAAACAAACAAAGAAATGGCCACATTTGCACACATACATTCTCTTGCTGTCATGTGCAATACACCAAAACCACAGACCCCTATCCACAATTAATTCCCACAGACCTTTCTGTGTTTACCCCAGTTGCTTCATATGCCTTTAATATGTACATAGATAGCACATCACCCCCTGTGTTTGCAGAGGCTTCTACCAAATGTTCCTAAAGGCTACTTCTATCTAATGCTCTTACCTACTACTTCTACCTAATGTTTCTATCTAATACTTGTGCTTTAATATTATAACCTACTATTTCTATCTATTGCTTATACCACTTTGCCAAAAGGCAGGGCTAGCACATAGTGCTCACCGTGAGAAAATCTAGAGTTATGAAGAATGAGCTGCGTGAATTAAGTGTCGTCAAGGAGAGATTGTATGCACTGTAATGTCCTCAAACACTTCAGTTCCAACACATCCAACCCTCTTCGCATATTCTCATCTACAGCCCATACCTCGCATCCTTACAACAATGTTGGGACAAATATACCTTTAAATATACCCATTCTTGCCTTCCCAGATAATGATTTCTCTTTCCATACATTCCTCATTGCTCCACAAACTTCTGCACCCTCACCCACCCTACGACTTACTGTTGCTCCCATGGTTCCATTATCCACTATCTGCCATGTCCACTCCCAGATATTTAAAACACTCCACTTCCTCTAGATTTTCTCCACTCAAATGCACAGCCCAATGAACATAGCCTTCTGCCCTGCTAACCTAATAATCTTGCTTTTGCTCACATTTACTCTCAACCTCCTTTCATATACTCGCCCAAACTCAGACAACTACTTCTGCAGCTTCTCACTCAAACCTGTCACCAGTGCAGTGGGATCAGCAAACTATAAATGACTCATTTCCCATGTCCCCTCACCCCCTAAAGACTGCATACCTGCCCCTCTCTTCAATACCTCTGCACTAACCTCCCTAATCAACCCATCCATAAACAAACTGAATAGCCATGCTGAAATCACAAATTCCTGCCACAGACCCCCGCCCCTTCATCTAGAACTTCTCACCCACCTCTCTACCTATTAGCACACTGACTTTTAACTCCCAACAAAAAGTTCCCACTGCTTCTAGTATCTTTTCTTCACACCATATATTCATAATACTTTCCACAAGGCACCTCTATTAACTCCATCATTTGCTTTCTTGAAAACCATAAATTCCACAGACAAGTCCTGCTTTAAAATGCACAATTTCAATGAAGCTTCCTTTACTAAGTAAAACAAATAAAAAAACTGTTCTCCACATGGCGTCACAACCGCCTAACACACCATGTTTCCGTCTTGATCACTCCCGTGTTCTGATTATTCTTTAAATATTTTATCATTTTCCATTACTTTCACAAGGGCATCTTGTTTCATAAACAGCTTACTAGCATTCAAGAGTATCAGACTGCCAGCTTCTACATTAAGTCAGTTCCCTAAGCTCCCAAGGGCTAGAGAAAATTTGAAAAATGTACAGATGATCCATGGCACATCCTCACACTACCACATATGCTTCAACCACACCACGGGTTTTTCTAGAATTATGTACCTCACAAATGCATGCATAAACATTAATATCATTCATAAAACACTTATGCCTTTTAAATTCACTTCTTGTAGTTATACTTCAAATGACACACACACATACACACACACACACACTTGCCAGATGCTTCTAGTAACATTGTACAGGGTTACCAAGCGACAGCACTAGGATCCCGATTCCTCTATCAAGGAATAAACTATTAAAACTGAACAAAAAATTCTACAAATCATTATCAATAATATCAGTGGGTTCATATACATTGTGCTACTGGCAGTTCAGCCAATTCTCAACAGATGCACAGATTATGACAGACCAACTGGCTGATTTCACCATCGATATATGCCCTTGTGTTCTAAAATCTAGACCATGTTTCTTCAAAGCAACCCCATTACCTAATCTAACTTTTAATCATCTGGACTGATCCTTTACTAGAGTAAACTATGACAAAAAAATAGTCTTTGGATGGTGATTGGCTGGCCAGAGGAACACAAACTGTCCACACCCTTGCAAAACACCTTGCAACATCCATGGCTTCTTATAATTCTTATTTTTCAGGCTTAAACATCCTACAATATAGAATTAACTACTGGATTAAACATAATATTTTACTGACTGCTCCGTTGTTCCATAAGCAATTGCCCTAACTATCCAAGTAGATCGTGGTAAAACACACTGATGAATTCACAATCTTGACTAGTTATCAGCACAATATACTTTACATTATCAACAAAACCAGTAGTGGTTGACAGTCCATCTTTTTTCCATCGATGCATAAAGAACAGTAGTTCATTGTTGTCTAAAGAATATGTGTATAATGCCTGTCAATCCTCATGATTTAAAGGAAAAAGGATTCCATCTAATTTGCACTCTCCTGTACTAATCAAGTCTATTAAGGCTGAGTAATAATCAAAAACTTCTTCCTCTGAGTGAAAAGATATGCACTTCTGTGAAGCTGACTGGTATCTAAAAATGTAAAATATTTATCAAGATCCTGTAAGACTAAGACTACTATTCTTGATACTTCTTGGAATCGCAACGAGTACTAACCCAAGGTATTTTTCCCTATATGACCATGTTTAACCTTTCAAATTTTTCTTGGAATGTATATAATTTGGAAAATTCAACTAAGTAAACAATATTTCAGCAAACTAGGTAAGAACATTTCTAAAACAAATGAAAAGTTCATGATACATTGCTCTAACTGGATATTAACAGTGAAAGCAACTTTTATCATTCTATATAATAGAGTTTAGGCCATGAGTTTAGCAACAATACTTGTGGGCAGAGGACAAAGTGTGGATTTCAAATTATCTAGCTAGGCTTTTAGTGACAGCCAACTGCTTTGACTGGATAAGAACACCTATTTTGTAGCATTCAAGCTTTTTTTTTTCCAAAATAATCATTTGTTACACAAGAATGGAAATAATTCTAAACATATCCATTTATATCCTTAAACATAAAATGCAATGTCAAGTATAAGGGACAAGACAAATAACATATGATCCATGTAATACTAAATAACTATCATTGGAAACAAAATGTGTATTCATGAAGAGCTTCAAAAGAATGTCTTTTAATGTACAGTACAGTACCATAATAAAGTGCTCAATCAAATCAATCAAAAGATATTAATTACCTTCCTCACTCTCTTCTTCATCACTACCATCTACTTCATCCTCAGAATCTCCTTCTTCTTCACTACCAATCCCTTCGCTATTATCTTCTTCTTCTTCTTCCTCTTCCTTATCATCATCATCATCATCGTCATCGTCTTCATCTGAACCTTCTGTATCTGAACTTGCTTCTGAATCTGACTCAACTGTTCGTTTACGCTTTGGGGCTCTAGTGATCACTTCATCATCATCATCATCGGAATCATCACTGATATCTTTAATCTCTTGGTTAGTCTCCTCCTTGTGCATCTCAGACAGCTGCAATAATGAATAAAACTTAACCTGCAGCTCTGAGAACATCTATCTACAATATCAAAAGTTCCTAAAGTTATGAACATGTGAGCAAAACTCTACAAAATTTTCCCTCCTCTGGTAAGACATAGAGAAAAAGTTAAATCAAACTGGAGCAAGAGGTAACTGCTAAGAAAGCATAGACAGGGGACACTGTTGAAATAGTTGTGACAAAAAAGGCTGTTGAGAAATAAAAGGTGTGATAGGTATTTTAGGGATACAACTAGAAAATAACAAAAATGACATTGGTGAAAGGATCCATGATACACATGCATAAGAAGGTTAGAATGCTGCAAATTCATACTTTCAACATACATATTACTATAAACATACAAAATGTAGATACTGTGATAAAAGGGTAAAAATTAGTATTACTGTTAAGTTTCAATGTAAATAAATTCTAAAAGGAGCATGAACTGACATGATCTCAGAGGACGTTAGGTCACGGTTTTGTCAAATTATACAATATGCTGATATAATGTTTAAGGTAAATGATCTTGGAAAACATATGTGAATACATAGAAAATAAAAGATGACACAACATTTGTTATGAAAAAGTGCAGAGCTAAACTAGAAGCTGAAAAAGAGTGATAAAATGAGACAAATGATGTGAAGAAACACAGAGACTACATCAATAAAGGTTTTCTCATACCAAATGCAAGACAGGCTTCAAGGACTGTCAGTCAGTGGCCAAGGAAAATGAAGACTATTTTACTAAAAACTAACAAAGAGAGTGCGAGACTGCAAGGAGAGCCTATAAAGAGAGAATTCCCATGATTAAATGAAGGCATACCATGGATAATGATAAAAAAAAAAATCTAAAAGAATATTAATAATTAAGGATGCTATCACACCAAAACTGGAGGCTCAGGTAAGCCTGTATCCCTCGACTGACTATAAATTGCTGATAAAAAAAAGTTTTGTTTGTTAGAAATTTCTTTGAAATATATAGACTAAAGATACTGCTCACAAAATCCAAAATGTTTTATTAACAATATCAGAAACAGTAATTTCACTGAGAGAGCAGTATAGGATTAATCATGTAAAATGGCATTAGTAAGAAAAACACAAAAGTGAAATAGGAACTCAGCACTACTGACTGTGATGCATTCACTGGCCGCCTGAGGCTAAGCCCGCATAGGTTCAAATCACTCATCCAATATGCATCTGGTCCCTTTCAACGTAATAGTTTTCAATCCATCAAAGGAGTTTTACTCTAATTTCTGCTTGATGATCCAGCTTTTCAAATCAGCCTCCCATTTGTCACTGTCAAATGCTTTCAGGTAATCCAGATACAAACAACCCAACCAGCCTTCCCTTTTGTTTTTCAGAACAGACTTTTATAAGACAGAGATCACTCTCTCAGAGAGCTCTAATAGGTCTGTTACACTTGACATCCTTTCCCTAAAACCATGTTGTCTCTAACCAAGGTAATTTCTCCTCTGCAGAAATTCATACACCATATTTCTAATATCTCTTCATAAACATTACACATTAGACTTATTTTGAGAAACTCGTATATTGTTCAGCACCTATTCCTGGTTTCCTTTCTTGTAAACAGATAAGATGTTTGACCTTTTCCATTCCCTTAACATTCTGTCTTTCTCTCCAGTGATACCTCGAACAGTATTTCACATGGTTTTTCAAGCATATAAACACACACCTTCAGCATACATGGTGAAATTTCATCAGGGTCATGAGCCTTGTCTAGGTTAAGGTAAGGTGAGGTAAGACGGACCATGCAGTACAAGTGGTGTGGGGTCAGGTCATTCAGGTGACTCAGATCAGCTTAGTGATAGTGTTAGGTCAAGTGTGGGTGAGGCAGAGGAGATCATTAATAGCATGGAAGCTCTGTATAAAGGTTCCAGGTCAGTGAAAAGGGGACAAAATTGAATATTCCATATAGGCAGTACAGGACTAACAATAATGACCCAAAATATCTAAATAATATGGTAAAACATCCTAGAAGGCAGAAGAAGGGTTTGTACAACAAGGTAATATGAAGGGGAACAGTTTACTGATCAGTTAATGCAAATTAAGAGAATGATAAAGTCAGGATTTGGAAGGCGAAGAGAAATTACGAAATTAAGATGGGCAACAAAGCAAAAAACAATGCCAAAGGACCTATCAGATTGCATTCTGGTAGATTAGTCGATAGTGAGATGAAGTTTCAAATAATTACTTTACATGAGCATTTATGTTGGAGAATACAAACATTCCAGTTCCAGATCAACTTTACAGGGGGACAAATGCAGGAATCTTTGCAATATAAAAATAAATAAATTTGATATTTTGAAACAAATAGAATGATTAAAAGTAAAAGAGTCTCTGGAATCAGGCATAGTTCCAAAGCAATGGAGGACAGCAAATGTCATTCCCAGTTTAAAGAAAGGGGATAGATCCATTGCCTCTAATTATTGTCCTATCAGCTTAACATCTATTATCGGAAAATTTCTTAGATTTAATCATAGTAGACAAATTACTGGAACACTTGGAGAAACACGATCTCATTAGGGATTCACAATGTGGGTTTACAAAACAGAAGTCATGCTTCAATACTCTTCTCTCCTTCTTTAATAAAGTACTTGAAACTGTTGATCAGGGTAAGAGCTATGATACTGTATACTTAAGACTTTAGTAAGGCTTTTGACAGAGCACCTCATGAAAATCTCCTCAGATAAATAGCGGCACACAGTATCAGGGGTTGTGCATTTAATTGGATTAGGGCATGGCTCACTGACATAAAACAGATGGTATGCATCAATGGAGTTATATCAGACTGAGGCAATGTAGCCAGTGGTGTTCCTCAGGGGTGTCTTGGAACCACTCATTTGTTATATATATTAATGATTTGGATACGGAAATACCAATGACTCAAGTAAATTTGCCGATGATACAAAAATAGGGGCCATAATAAACTCAGTTGAAGATTTAGTGAATTTGCAGAGGGACTTAAAGAGATTATCAGAATGGGTGGGTACATGGAAATGGAATTCAATATAGATAAATGCAGAACACTTAGTGTGGGTAAAGACAGGAACCCTAATTACAAACTGGACAATATTACTTATGGTCAAACAGAATGCAAAAGAGATTTAGGAGTACTGGTGAGCAAAGATCTTAAGCCATGGCAACAATGTATTAAAGTGCATAATAAAGCTAACAGGACGTTTAGGTTCATTAACAGGACTAAAAAGTTCCCAGGTACAGTAGTGGAAGCTAGGTCTTAGGTAGCTTTAGTACAGCAGTGGAAGCTAGGTCTTAGGTAGCTTTAGTACAGCAGTGGAAGCTAGGTCTTAGGTAGCTTTAAACAAAGGCTGGATGTGTTTGTGGGTTCAGGTGGTTGGTTGTAGGGTGGACAGACTCAAGAGCCTGCCTATCATGGGCCAATAGGCCTCCTGCAATGTCCTCACTTCTTATGTTCTTATTTTAGTATACTGATACCTTTCCTAGATATCTCAGGGATTTTTAACACTTCCTCCCCATTCTATCATTATATATGACTGTTGCTAAGTGACATTTGGATATGTTGGACCTCTTTGGTGCAGAGGTTAGCCTAACTGACTGTCCCACTAGTACAGGTCACCTGGTATCAAACCCACATAGGTTCAGATCCTGATTGTAGCAGCTGCTCCACAGTCCACTTGGCTGTATATCCTCCCCTAAGGGCTGTTCAACAGAATGAATACCTGGCTTAAGATACATGTGTTTGTGTGTGCACATACATCCATGAGAGTAAAAACATGGTACACATATACAAGGTTATGAAGGCAGGGCAACATGGATAAAATTTCTCCCTGTAGCATATAAATAGTAATCACATGATGGTTAATAGCTTTAATGTTAATTCATTCAACCTAAAGAGTAAATACAATATATACTGTATGAATTATATGACAGTAGTCTTTCTTTCCTACATCTGGGACAGGATAATCTTGAGTATATTCAATGTATATTATATTCTAAATACATTGTTTTCTTGTTAGATGAGTAATGCATTTACTGGGTCAGTTTGCTTCTCCTATCCATCTGTTTTCATTTTTCCACTACCTTTATGCATTATAGATTTCTTTGGCTATTCATTACTAATTCTATTATAAACACCAGTATATACTCATGCATATTACTTAAGAGGTTATGGAAAAGTCAAAGATGTATTCTTCAATGACATTATCAACCTTCATGTCATCATAATTCAAATGACAATTATAAAGATAATAAGACAGCCTTTATTGCTTGGTCATGTCATCACTTCAATGTCTTCACATTTTTATGAGTGTTTCTTAGCACATATTGAAGTAGGATAAATACTAAAGCTAGATATGAATAACTGTATCATCATTCAACTATCATCATTGCAATAATAAGGATAGATTTTCAGAAGCAATGGATACATATGAGATAATGCAACCTAAATCCTAACATACAACGAAAGTAAACCAACGCAGTAAATAAACAATATGACCCCCCACAGCCAGCTGGAACGAACTTTAAGCTATTTCCAGCACTTACCACTAACTTACTACTATGCTCTACCCGAAAGCTTTTTATTTTTTCCTGGTTAATGCTTATATCACTTGTTTCTTGGTTCTCTTATTATCATCTTATGTTCTTCTAATTCACTGAAGAGAGTCTTTCAATTTGATAATATCGTTAAAAGGCATACTGATGTTTGAGAGACTGATCAGGTGAGAGTACCAAAGTGAAGTATTTTTTTATTAGATACAAATGTATTTTTTTTATATATAAAAAATTGTTTCACCAACTTGTTTCCTCAACAGTGTGGCAGTCTAGATGGTACATACTATGTTATCCTTTTATATTTTGGCCAGTTTCTGATTTGAAGTTTTGTCACAACCCACTCATGTTTCTTATAGGTCCACATCATTATAGCGGTGCCCCGAAAATGAAAGTTTACCCAAATACTGATCAAAGTCTTACACTTATATTAACACTTATTAGTTTTTAAGTTAGTAAGGGTCCTGCCAAATATTTACCAATGTCTATAACAGTTGGTTATCAACTCTGGTTAGAATTCTGAATTTCCATCAAATAAAGATTTATCCCCAAGCACTTTACTTAAATAGTATCTAATGCTGCTTCGGCCTAAACCCAGTAAAACCAAGCTTAGCCTAGGCGTGACCTCTTATACGGAGTGGATCTTCCTAGTACAAAACGTGAGGTATAATTCCTAAAGTAACCCACTACAGAAGCTAATAAATGACAACAAAATTCTACGTACTTTCTCCAATAGCGCTGGTACGAATATGGCACCCAAGCTTAGAAATCCTCTTTCGCCAACGTCAAAACTTGAGTTTTGGTGCGGCTTAATCACAAACCTCAGATGTCAAAACACCCTCCGACTCTACCTTTGTTCCACTACAAGAAAACCACTCAAAACTTACCCATATGACCATCTTCAGGACTTTCTATCAATACAATATTGAAACGGATGTTCTTTAAACACTATAAGCTTAAACCTACTGTCATTCCAATAAACTATCCAGCCACTTCAGAATATTCATCAACAAAACAAATCAATCCAACAGACGCTAATTCGGCCATATAAATTCATGCAAAGGTTTGTGATTGACCTACCCGAATATACGGTTTCTGTCCTGTAAGATGAAGGAGGTGCTAATAACGCTTATATTCAAAGTATTACACCATACGGATATAAACAACCGATTTTCTCATAATTGGAAGTCGGCGTCGGCCATTTCTAACTATCTTAAACTCCACCAATGTACATCAATGTTGATGATAAATCAATTCTCTCGTCAATACTATAAGAAAAAGAGCTATTATTTTATAATATTTATTTCCATACATAATTTAGACAAAATTATTTAAAGTTAAGCCAAAAAGTCCTAGTTTTCTTCAAATTTTCTAAGAAAGTTCACCTGTCAAATGACAGAAAAAAATATTTGGAACCTCTGGGTTTGGGAATGCATCTGCCATAATAATAACTAAAACAATAATAACAATTTATGTTAAATACGATTTTGAAACGATTCCGAAAATGAAATACAATAATAGCTTCAAAGCAAAAACATCTTCAACTATTCTACTACCGAAGAGCATTTAGTTCATTATTGGGCCGTTATTCATAGTTGTATTATAACGCATTAACCCCATCTCATACTATTCCAAAACGTTGGAAGTAATTATCAGAAACTTTTTGAGAACTTGTATGAATAAAGAAAGACTAATTTTATAAAATTGCATTTATCCCGTATAGGAACCTTGTTCGGTGTAATACTGGAACGGGTCTACTCTAACTCTCTTTCCCATTTCAGTGTGGTAGCGAAGGTGGTAATAGTGTAACAGTGACCATATAACCACTGAAAATGGGGCGTATGCACAGTGGAGGGTAAATATAAGTCGTTTCAGCTCGTATGCGAAGAGATTAAAGTCTGTAGAACAGCAGGAATATATAATATCAAAATTATGCAAAAGTTTTCGTGTTGTTTACCCCGACGGCACCACGTGAACGCAACAGCATAAGGACTAGCGAGTGTTAAGAAATGCTTTATATACCTTTGCTGTTGATATTTAGTCTATTCTGAAACGGCAACCCCATATTATTACCCCCTGCTAGTGCTTAACTTCGTTTTCCCTTTCAGAAAGGGTATATCCCAGTCGGCCCTACCTTACCGTCGGTCAGTCCCCAACTGGCTCAAGCTGACGAAGGACGACGTAGAAGACCAGATTGTTAAGCTGGCCAAGAAAGGCCTAACCCCTTCACAGATTGGTCAGTATTTATAGTGATAGTGAAGCTTTTACCCCAAGGCTTAGTGGACTTAGGTAATTTGGTTTAAAGGTCTAGTGTAGGGGCCCATATAAACATCCAGTACAATTTTGAAATGCCGGTTCAGTGTTGATACAATAAGACATTTATATATACAGTAACCATATGCAGTTGACATGATTGTTACAGTAAAAGGATGGGTAAAGTTTGACTTTAGGAGAACCAAAGAAATAACTGGATTTAGAAATGTTGATTTTTGAACACTCAAGTAGATGAGACTTGGATCAGGGAGCTTAATTTTGAAGGTTTCTTTTATAGCAAGGTAGATAGATAATGAGGCACTTCATCCATTTACAGAAGCTTGTCTTCAATTAAATTTTGATTAGTGGTATCGTTTGGATTCTGTACACTCGAGGTGATGTAGAGTGTGGGATTTTTGATGTGTAGCTCCTCATGCTCGAACAATTTATGTTTTCATGTAGTGGGCAGGGCTTTGAGAGTATTTTGTGAATATGCTTATGCTGCACATGAAGGCATCCACAAAAGACTATCCTATAGACATCTGTGAAAATAAAACAACCTTCACCTGGTGCCTGTTTAGATTGGTAGAGCTTTATTCAGTTCAAAAGTCTTTACTACTTGAATGAAGCTGAAATACAAATGTTAAATTTGGTCTCAAGTCTAGCAGTGCTGTATTGATTAAGGGTACCACGGAATGTCGCTGAGCATTGTAACAGTTGACTAAGTCATAGTCCTTTTGCTATGTTGGATGAATTCAGATGTCAGTAAAGATATAGGAATTGAATTACTCATTGAGGGATCTCCTCCCACAGGGTCAGATTCGGTTTTCTTTATGGAAGCATGAACTCTGTTTACATCGAAAACCAAATGTTTAGGGGCACCATGTCTTCAGTAACATCGAAATTCACCTGATAGAACCCACGTATCTATAGCATTAAAAGTAGCAAGTTATCTTTTATATTTTGTTTATTTACTTATTTATCTAATGCTATATTTTCCCCTTGTATACAAACTCTTATCACCAATTGAGTTGTTTAATTTCATAAGATGGGTTATACTAGTGCAAAAGGAAAATAACACACTTGTAAATCACTTTACAGCGGCAGCAACAATTTGATTTGAGTAGAACACATCATAAACTTCTATGTGTCAACTAACTGATAAAATCCCATGTTGATATGGTATGGGAAAATGTAGGATAAAAGGGAAACACACTGAAACACATTTGGAAATCAGCAGAACCATTAACATTTTTTGTGACCATGTAATTTACCTAGCAACCTGAATTTACTGTATTTTTGAGGTTGATTTTTTTTTTACTATTTTGATGAAATTGTTGAAATAGAATTGCACCATTGGTACAAGCTTTATATGGTGTTCAAAAGTGCAACTGTACTGTTTTGAAAATACAATAACAGTTGAAGAGTGTGACAAGGAACATCATATTTTATTGAATATAATCAGCTTTTTAATTCCAAGGTTCACTGCATCAAGATTTTCCATAGCTGGCTCTGGGAATTATCATACGAGTTGAATAACCCAAATAGAAATCAATTTACCTAGATGAAAGTGCAGTGAACCCAAATGAAGCTATTCCATCCATATGGGACAAAATTACATTGAGAACGTTATATAGAATGGTCATCAAAGGAATGTTTTTAATATCACCTGCTACCTGATTGCCATTGATTGAGGGGTCAGTTAACGTAATGAAGTCAAGGTTGGTAACTGGTGACAAACAGCATTCTTAATTATGAGGCAACAAGATAATGAAAGAAAATTGATGAATAATATTCATAAAAAGTACAGCATAAAATTGCTGTCATTGCCTCACATAGGACATCTTTCTTCAACAGTAAAAAAAATTTACCTCACTCTTTCACTACCAATGCATTTTTTTTTTTTTTTCCAAACCATATTCTTTCTACTTAAGGTTAGATGATTTACAAGATTCCGTTGATGACTGTTTCATGTAATTTCATTTGCTCAATGTAACTTAGCCCATTTCATGCAAGTAATAACTTCATTATTGTTCACTTTGTACTTTTATATTTGTGCTGTATGGAGGAGTTTTACACTTACTGAGCTCCATCTTTTGAACATTCTCAGTTGTACAATTTCTTAATTTTTTATCTGCTGTCTGCATAAACTCTGTCCTCAGTCATCATATTCCATTCATCCACCACTTATACTGTAAAAGTACTTTTCGTTATCTTTTTTAACAAGTTGCTTCATTGATTTCATGTTATATACTCTAGTTGCTCTATCCCCACATCATATGAAGAACTGTACACTGTCTGCATTTTCAGTCTATTTTAAAGACTTAAGAGCTTGATATCAGGTAACCCCTCAGTCTTCTCCCTTTAAAGATGGGCAGATTTAAAGCCTCTTGTAACTCGTTTCTCATAATCATGATACAGCCTTTGTTGCCTTCCTTTGGACTGTTTCTTGTAGCTCCATGTGCTTCTTTAGGTGTGGCAACCAAATCTTAGAAGCATATTTTAGTGTTGGCCTTCTTTTGGATATGAACAGCATACTAAATATTTGGGTGAGCATGTGTATTTATATTATTTATTTATTATACTTGATCACTGTTTCCTGTGTCAGTGAGGTAGTGCCAGGAAACAGATGAAGAAAGACCCATCCCCCCCACATACTCACATATATACATACATGCACATATATGCACAGTACATATATATACATATCAACATATACATATATACATACATACA
>JAYMFT010090339.1:0-14045 GCA_038088735.1 Panulirus argus | reverse complement strand
ATATATATATATATATATATATATATATATATATATATATATATATATATATATATATATATAGACACACGCACATACCTGTGTAAAGACACATGGTATATAATTCACATCACCAACTGTGAGGGGAAGCCTCTTACGGGGAGCCGATGGTGCTGGTGACGGCCAGGGCGTCACCGTTGGGAGCCAGAAGGGAGAGCTGGACGCCTCCGCCGCCACGGCCCTCCTCCCGGCCAGCAAACAACAACGCACCGTAGCCTTCACAGTCCTCCACTATGGTGCCGTCATCCTGGATCCCACGGGCGACGCGGCCAGCAAAGGCATCAGAGGTCAAGTTGCGGATCAACTAAAAGTAGGACCTTGTATCATCAACTGGCGTTGCAAGGTTAAGTTCTGGTGAAGTTTGAAGGAAGATTCTTGCAATTTGTAAACATAAAATCTACTAAGTTGGAGTTCCAGCCAATATCTGATAAAACTTTGTCTTTCCTGATGACGTTTCAACTACTATTATAGGCAAAGCAAATATTCATCATACATACTGAGCTACACTGAGCATATATGTAGAGTGGGACAAAGTGGGACAAAGAAAGCGAAGGAAAGGTTTGTGAACTAGAAGCAGAGGGTCAGCACTACTGGACTGTACACAAGAAGTGGAGAGTAAGCACTACTGAACTAGAGACAAGAAGCGGAGAGTCATCACCACTGGACTGGACACAAGAAGTGGCGGGTCAGCACTAATGGATTAGACAAAAGAAATGGAGGGTCATCATTACTTGACTGAACACAAGAAGCGGAGAGTCAGCTCTGCTGAACTGGACACATGAAGCGGAGAGTCAGCACTACGGGACTGAACAAAAGAAGTGGAGGGTCAGCAGTACTGGACTGGACACAAGAAGCGAAGGGTCATTACTGATGGACTGCACTTAAGAAGCGAGGGTCAGCAATACTGGACTGGCCCCAAGAAGCGGAGGGTCATCACTATTGGACTGGATACAAGTAGTGAAGGGTCAGCAGTACTGCACTGGGCGCAAGAAGCGGAGGGTTATCAATACTGAACTGGTCAAAAGAGGCAGGTCAGTACTTCAGGACTGGATACAAAAAGCGGAGGGTCATCACAGCTGAACTGGAGACAAAAAGCGAAGGGTCAGCACTACGGGATTGCACACAAGAAGTGGAGGGTCAGCACTACTGGACTGGACAAAAGAAACAGACTCATCATTACTTGACTGGACACAAGAAGCGGAGGGTCAGCACTACTGTACTGGACAAAAGAAGTGGAAGGTCATCATTACTCGACTGGACACAAGAAGAGGAGGGTCAGCACTACTTAACTGGACACAAGAAGCGGAGGGCCAGCACTACGGGACTGAACAAAAGTAGTGGAGGGTCAGCAGTACTGCACTGGCCACAAGAAGCGGAGGGTTAGCAGTGCTGCACCGGCCACAAGAAGTGGAGGGTCAGCACTCCTGGAGTGAACACAAGAGGCAGAGGGTTAGCAGTACTTGACTAGACTCAAGAAGCGGAGGGTCAGCAGCACGACTAGACACAAGAAGCGGAGGATCAGCAGTACTACACTGGACAAAAGAAGCGGAGGGTCAGCACTACTGGAATGTGCACAAGAAGTGGAGGGTCAGCAGTACTGTACTGAACACTAGGAGCGGAGTGTCAGCAGTAATGGACTGGACACAAGAAGCGGAGGGTCAGCATTACTGAACTGGACACAAGAAGCGGAGGGCCAGCACTACGGGACTGAACAAAAGAAGTGGAGAATCAGCAGTACTGCACTGGTCACAAGAAGTGGAGGGTCAGCAGTGCTGCACCGGCCACAAGAAGCGGAGGGTCAGCACTCCTGGAGTGGACACAAGAAGCAGAGGGTTAGCAGTACTTGACTGTACTCAAGAAGCGGAGGGTCATCACTACTAGGCTGGACACAAAAAGCCGAGGGTCATCACTCCTGGACTGTAAAAAAGAAGCGGAGGGTCAGCAATACTGGATTGGACACATGGAGTAAAGGATCTGTACTACTGGACTTGACAAAAGAAGTGGTGTCAGTACTACTGAACAGAAGAAAAGAAGCAGAGGGTCAGGACTTCTGGACTGGACACAAGAAGCAGAGGGTCATCACTAACGAACAGGACACAAGAAACGGAGGTTCAGCAGCACTGAACCCGACTCAAGAAGCGGAAGTTCAGCAGTATTGGACTGAACAGAAGACGTGGAGGGTCAGCACTACTGAACTGGACACAAGAAGCGGAGGGTCATCACTACTGTACTGGACACAAGAAGTGGAGTGTCAGCACTACTGACCTGGACACAAGAAGCAGAGGGTCAGCAGTACTGGACTGGACACAAGAAGCGGAGGGTCAGCACTACTGGAGAGGACTCAAGAAGCGGAGGGTCATTACTAGACTGGACACAAAGGCGGAGGATCAGCATTACTGAACTGGACACAAGAGGCGGAGGTTGAGCGCAAATGGACTGGCCACAAGAAGTGGAGGGTCAGCAGTACTGGACTGGACACAAGAAGCCGAGGGTCATCAATACTGGACTGTTCACAAGAAGCAGGTCCGTACTTCTGGACTGTATACAAAAAGCGGAGGATCATCACTTCTGAACTGGAGAGAAGAAGCCGACAGTCGTCACTACTGGACTGTACAAAAGAAGTGGAGGGTCTGCACTACGGGACTGGACGCGAGAAGCGGAGGGTTAGCGCTACTGGGTGGCCACAAGAATCGGAGGGTCAGCACTGCTGGACTGGGCACTCGAAGCAGAGGGTTAGCAGTACTTGACTGGACTCAAGAAGCGGAGGGTCAGCAGTATTGGACTAGACACAAGAAGCGGAGGGTCATCAATACTGAACTGGTCACAAGAAGTAGAGGGTCATCACTACTGGACTAGAGACAAGAAACGGAAGGTAAGCACATATGGACAGGGCAAAAAGTGGAGGGTCAGTGCTACTGGAGTGGGCACAAGAAGCGGTGGGTCAGCACTAGTGAACTGGACGCAAGAAGCAGTGGGTTAGCAGTAATGGGCTGGACACAAGAAGCGGAGGGTCAGCAGTACTGCACTGGACAAAAGAAGCGGAGGGTCAGCAGTACTGGACTGGACGCAAGAAGCAGAGGGTCATCACTACTAGGCTAGACACAAGAAACGGAGGGTCATCACTCCTGAACTGGGCATAAGAGGCGGAGGGTCATCACAACTGGACTGTACAAAGGAAGTGGAGGGTTAGCACTACGGGACTGAACACAAGAAGCGGAGGGTCAGTAATACTGGAGTGGACACAAGAAGTGGAGGGTCTGTTCTACTGGACTGGACAAAAGAAGTGGAGTATCAGTACTACTGAACAGGAGAAAAGAAGCAGAGGGTCAGCTCTACTGGACTAGACACTAGAAGCGGAGGGTCAGCACGACTGGATTGGACACAAGAAGTGGATGGTCAGCACTAATGGACTGGACACAAAAACCGGAGGGTCAGCACTATTGGACTGGATACAAAAAGCGGGGGCCATCACTACTGCGCTGGACATAAGAAGCGGAGGGTCATCACGACTGGACTGTACATATGAAGTGGAGGGTCATCACTACTGGACTGGACAAAACAAGCGAAAGGTGAGCACAGATGGAATGGACACAAGAAGTAGAGAGTTAGCACTACTGGAGTGGACACAAAAAGTTGAGGGTCAGTACTACTGGACTGGACACAAGTAGCGGAGGGTCAACAGTACTGGACTGGACACAAGAAGCGAAGGGTTATCACATGTAGACTGGACACCAGAAGCGGAGAGTCATTAGTACTGGACTGGACACAAGAAGCGGAGGGTCATCACTACTGGATCGTACATAAGAAGCAGAGGGTCCTCACAACTAGACTAGACAAAAGAAGCGGAAGGGCAGCATTACGGGACTGGACACAAGAAGTGGAGGGTCAGCACTACTGGAATGGACACAAGAAGTTGAGGGTCAGTACTACTGGACTGCACACAAGAAGCGGAAGTTGAGCACTACTGGACTGGACACGAGAAGCGGAGAGTCAGCACTGCTGGATTGGGCACTAGAAGCGGAGGGTCAGCACTACTGGACTGATCACGAGAAGCAGAGGGCCATCACTACGAGATTGGACACAAAAAGCGGAGTGTCAGCACTGCTGGACTGGACACAAGAAGCGGATGATGAGCACATCTGGACTGGAAACTCGAAGAGGATATAGCTAAGCTAAATTTACTCACAAAGGCTTCCTCTATAAAAACCTTTAGGTTCTACAGTGGAGTCCCCAAAGGAGCACTTCTTTCTCCAACTCTCCTCAGTTTTGTCCTACATGACCTCCCATTATCTCCCGTAGACCGCAATATGAAGGACCTCACATATGTAGGTGACCTCACAATCACATCACATCACGCTAACACCACGGCAGCAGCAACGCTACATCATACAACTGAAACAATATCTCACCCAGAACAGAATGCTCGCAACTCCACCAAAGTCTCCTGTCATATTTTTTATCCCAGACAGACACGAATCCAACCCCTACCCTCCCGTCAAGGTGAATGGTCAATTGCTCCCTCTCAACAAAACTCCAACTGTTTTAGGCATATAACATACACATGATATTCGCCCCTGTACCCGAAATATTAACACTATAGCAATAAACTTATTACTCTCAGAACAATATACAGGAAGCAGATTTGGACAAGAAAAAGAATCCTTAATATCCTCTTCAAATAATTCATCCGCTCCACCCTAAACTATACCTCACAATGCCTGGTCATCCACCCTGTCAAAAGCAAATATTACAAAGCCCTAACCTAACAAAACAGAATACTGACTGCTTAGCAACCACAAACACTCAACACATATACAATGAGACGGAAATCCTGCTGATGCATTTCCACCTCGATGTGCACACCGCTCACTTCTTTGCAACAGCACTAGACCCCCACATCCAAATCACTAATCACTAACCCCCACTTAGAAATACAATGATTAGCCTCGCTTCATACTTTGATAACATGTGCTCACAGATCCTCACACCCCAGCACACACATCGACAAAACATACACACACCGAAATGACCCGACAAGCATTAAACGACCATCCTCACAGCACAGCCTTAAATATCACCTCGCCTGACGTACTCCCATCTAAAACCACACTCCATAGACATATACGAGTCACATTTTTCTCGTCTGCCTTCACTGCCACTGATGGCAGCTCAGCCTTGAAGCTGTAGGAGGCTCATAAGAGGATCTTGGGGTTCTGTAATCTAGTATGGGTTAAAGGCATGATACATACATAAAACATTAAGAGACGGGGTTGGGGTGGGGGGGGGGTGACACGAGAGTAAGACTCTCTCCCCGAAACACACAAATGGCAATGACTGATTTATAACTAGACAGTACCCTGGTCAATCCGGGTCTCACCTCAGGGGTGGAGTCCACTGTCAGTCCTGTGGTCATGGTGCGGGCTAGCTTGATGGCCTCAGCCACACGGTGTTGGGTCAGGACAATGTTGCGGTCCTTCACACTGTCACTGGTGAGGTCGAACTCGTCCAGGATGTTGAGGATGAGGGCCAAGGTGAGGCCAGAGCCAGGTGGTGGCACTGAGTACATTGTGAAGCCACCGTGTTGGAGGTCCACCCTCACAGCCTCTCTCCATTCCGCTCTATAAAGGTACATAGTAGATCACAGAGTACCATTCTGTCTCAGGTAGTGTTCACATATTACAGACTAATGAAAAGCGAGGGATGAACGTGTAATGAGAGGCGAGCCTTTAGCGAGAAATGAACGTGTAATGAGAAATGAGCTTTTGGTGAAAAATGAACTTGTATCGAGATATGAACATGTACTGTGAAATGAACGTGTAGTGGGAAGTGAACGTGTAGCCAGAGACAGATGTGTAGTAAATGGTGAACGTAGTTAGAGATAAACGTGAAGTGAGAGGTGAACATAGAGCGAGCGATGAACATGTAACAAGAGATGAACGTATGAGAGGTGAAGATGTAGCGATAGATGGATGTGTAATGAAAAGTGAACATATAGTTTCATAGAGTTACATAGATACACAGACCACACCGACGCAAGGACCAAGCGATAGTGAGAGATGAACGTGTATTGAGAGATCAACGTGTACCAAGAGATGAACAGATAGTGAAAGGAGAACGTATAACGAGGGGTGAACGTATAACGACTAGTGAACATCCATCATACACGTAACAAACTTCGCCTTACCTCTTTGGTATTCTCACAGTTAATGATATACCATGAATAAAAACCCAAGGCTAAGTTCTATATTCACATATGAAGGTTGCTTGGGATCAGTATAGGAAGTGAAACTGGCTCAGTGGAATGATGTATCTTGCTGTATATATGGCAAGACTTGGATGGCTAATCAGAAGAACAGAATTATGCAGTTAGGAAACCGTACAAATTCAACACTTACTTATAGTTTCGGAGATCCTCCTCCGTCAGCACTCCACCCAGGTCCTGCACGTCCTGGACCAGTTCCCTGAGCAGGTGACCCGTATAGAGGGCGTCAGGCTCCTGCTGGATGGCCCTCAGAGTCTTGGCCAGCTGTGGCCGCCTCAGCCTCTCTCCCTCTTGGTACACGTGTCCAGTTTCAGGGTTGATGAACACACTGGTGGTGGATGTATGCTGTTATTGATGGTGATACGACTGGTGGTGGATACTTGCTATTTATGATAATGATATCAAAAAAAAGTTAGGGGGAGAAGCGTGAGCGGACCAGCTGGCTTTACTAGAAACGACGATGATTCTGGTAGGGCCCTGCCGGCCGGCCCAGCAGGACGGCCTCGGTTGATATTATGCAGTGTGGTCGGAAGGTTTATACTAAGAGGATGTGGCTCGTACCGCAAGAGGATGTGTCTCGTACCACAAGAGGATGTGGCTCTTACCCTAAGAGGATATGGCTCGTACCGTAAAAGGATGTTGCCCGTACCGCAAGAGGATGTGGCTCGTACCGTAAGAGGATGTGGCCCGTACCGTAAGAGGATGTGGCCCGTACCGTAAGAGGATGTGGTTCGTACCGTATGAGGATGTAGCTCGTACCGTAAGAAGATGTGGCTCGTGCCGTAAGATGATGTGGCTCGTACCGTAAGAGGATGTGGCTCGTACCGTAAGATGATGTGGCTCGTACCGTAAGAGGGTATGGCTCGTACCGTAAGAGGATGTGGCTCGTGCCGTAAGAGGATGTGGCTCGTGTGGATCATTGAGTCTACGTGTGGGTAAAGCTGCCAACTCCCCCCCCCCTCCCCATCCCACACACACACACACACACATTAACGCCGCACTTTTTAGTTAGTTTGTTTAAGGTGCATAGAAATGATACGTGGTAGTGTAACACTTTCAGTGTGACTTTTGGGTACTGCTTGCTATTGGGTCTGTATTGACTCAAGGTCACCTTAATGACGTCGCCATTGACTGGGTGACAGCCTGTGACTCATCTGACCTAATAATCCTCGGGAGAATGTGTCTGGTCGCTCATCCTACACATCTGCACCTGCGGCATTAATCCCCCCCACACTTGATGTTCGGCGATAGCAGGTCGAGAGCTGCATCTGTAGTTATATATGACCTGACCCTTTCCATAAGAAGCGCCGCTCTTATGGACTCAAACCTCAAGTCCGCTAGCAGGGAGAAGGTCAGAAGCTTGCAACATTCGGCTTCGACTTCTCTAATTCCCTTTGGAAATAGCTACCCCTCACGGACCTGACCTCACCGCCTCTTAAATACCCGGGTATCACCGCAGCAAAGCAGCCAGGTAATTGACTCACAACTAGACAAGTGTAACACTCTGGTACCTGAAGTCTTGACGATGTGGCTTCAGACTCAAGCCGCCCCTAGGCATCTCCTTCAGTAGATGTCCCAACGGAACTCCTGACATTTCATCCTCCTGGCAGGTTGCACTGTGGTGCCCCATCGCCGACGTCCACCTTCGGCAGGAAACGCGCGGGACATCGCCTCTGCCTGTCACGAGCAGCAGCTGTAACAACAAGGGACCTACGGCCACGCCCACGGCACTCCTGCAACCCTAGCGCCTCTCCAGGAGCCTCCTGCAACCCAAGCACTTACCGGCAGCCGCCGCACACTCTAGGAGCCGCGATACGGGCCACGCTCACATCCTCTTACAGGAGTTCCACGTCGACTGGGCAGCCACGCACTTCTCCCACGTGCTCCTGCTTCATCTGACGCCTTCCATCACCAGCATCACAGGACCCCCGCCAAGTCTGTCTCGTATTACTCGACCCACCTCACTTTACCTCCTCTTCACCATAATCCTGCACCTCCAGTAGCCCATTGCCCTCTGTTACCTCACCTTGTATATCCTATCCAATAAAGCATTGCTATTGTTGTTTAACGTGTTTCCGTTCCCCTCTCTCAGTTATACCTGTATTGGCTTAGTCATGGGGTCGGCCAGACGCGTGGCCAGTCAGCGGGCGGGCCAGACGTGTGGCCAGGCAGCGGACAGGCCAGACGCGTGGCCAGTCAGCGGGCGGGCCAGACGTGTGGCCAGTCAGCGGGCGGGCCAGACGTGTGGCCAGTCAGCGGGCGGGCTAGACGTGTGGCCAGTCAGCGGATGGGCCAGACGTGTGGCCAGTCAGCGGGCGGGCTAGACGTGTGGCCAGTCAGCGGACGGGCCAGACGTGTGGCCAGTCAGCGGGAGGCCAGACGTGTGGCCAGTCAGCGGGAGGCCAGACGTGTGGCCAGTCAGCGGGCGGGCCAGCTGTGTGGCCAGTCAGCGGGCAGGCCAGACGTGTGGCCAGTCAGCGGGCGGGCTAGACGTGTGGCTAGGCGGGCTAGACGTGTGGCTAGGCAGCGGGCAGGCCAGACGTGTGGCCAGGCAGCGTTCGGGCCAGACGTGGAGCCAGGCAGCGGGTGGGCCAGACGTGTGGCCAGTCAGCGGGCGGGCCAGACGTCTGGCCAGTCAGCGGGTGGGTCAGACGTGTGGCCAGTCAGCATGAGGGCCAGATGTGTGGACATTCAGAGGGCTGGGCAGACGTGTGGTCAGTCAGAGGGCGGGCCAGACGTGGGGCCAGACAACGGGCGGGCCAGACGTGTGGCCAGGCAACATGCGGGCCAGACGTGTGGCCAGGCAGCGGGCGTGCCAGACATGTGGCCAGGCAGCATCCATCAGACTTTCTCCCACTCTAACCCAAATAGCAACATCATCGTAAGATTTAGAAATTTCTTGTGAGGAAGTTTTCCAGATCTTTCTATGTAAGACTACCACAAGATAATGTCAACCACCACATACTGAAGACAGACTGGAAACTAGCCATCACCTAAAGAAATTTGATTAAGATGCGAAAGTTAATTAAGCCACGAATAACGTACAATATAGAAATTGTTTCCAATCGTGACTACCCCAAAGAAGGTAAAATGTCACACAATGGTGGAATATTCTTATTTATGGTGTGGGAACGACTGTACGACCCTTGGGGCACAGAGTCATACCGGACAGGACGACCCTCGGGTATCTTCAGGACCTGATGAAAGGCTACACCATCATTACTGACAAGACAAAACAAAACAATCGTTTAACTCCGTGTTCTTAAGAAAGCTGTCTATTTCTGTGCCTTCAGGTACGCACTGAATCTCTCGATCCCATGTTGTTCCTATGAAAAATGTGTCACTCAATGTAATCATCGTATTAGCTTTGGTCTGAACAAATTGATCTTTCGTTAATTGTATTGGGTGGTCCATAAATGTTGATTGGTACCCAGAGAAACGCTGCCCTGGAACCTCAGAAATAACATTTACCTCGCAATACGTTGGTCTGATTTCTCATGAAATCCTGATTATAATAAGGTCTTACAGTACAGGTAGGTTGGTCTGATGTATCGTGTGTGTTGGGCTTATTACGATAACGGTGACGTCTTGAGCTGCCAGAGGAAGACTCGACGAGTAAAGGAAGGAAGTGGAGCTGGGAGGGAAGTAGTGGCTGTGTGTGTGTATGTGGTGGGAAGATGGAACCACATCCAGGAACTTCCCCTCCCGCACCCCTCCCACACGCCGCACAGTTCCTCTTCAGAATCGTCAACAGAAAATTAGGAAAATTCGGCTGAAAATTCGGAATGACGTCGAAGAGAAACTGCTGATGACGTAATTGTTAGAAAGTGCCACGATGAACAGTAATCGCCCAGCGGCTGTTTCTAATGGTGATGTCATTACTAGTTTCTCTTACACGTAATTTCGAGGTTTTCGACAAATTAGGTTCAATTTCAATTTCTAAACCGGTGAACTGCGGATTACAGGAAGGATGGACAGGATGGGGAGACCACCTCCCGTCCTGCGTCACTATCCTGTCTCCGGCTACGCAGACGTGTGGGATAACTAGTACTCTCCTCCTGTGAATGACTCCGTCACAGACCATCGGGTCTTCTGTTAGTTGTACCGCCGTGTACCACCGCTGCTGGTGGAGAGAGAGAGAGAGAGAGAGAGAGAGAGAGAGAGAGAGAGAGAGACAGAGAGAGAGAGAGAAGTGGACCCCAGTGCAGGAGGCCAGGATGAGGGGAGCAACCTACCTACGACGGTGGGCTGGCCTGGCAGAAAGCTGTCGAGAGGCAGGGCGGCGGGCGTGCGGGGCCTCACAACCACCTCCACGACTTTCTCGAGGAACCTTCCGGCAAAATTCCTAGCAAGCAGTTCTGGGGAGGCGTAGGAGGCCGCCTGGCGGAGGGGAGGACCGGACGACGCGAGAGTCCTTGATCCTGCGGGAGGAAGGGGCGTCCAGGACATCGCACAAAGAACCAAGGGACCTCAGGGTACGGGTAAATTCTCAGCTGGATGCCATTGGACCGCTTCCCCGTCTAGGACGCTCAGGCGCAGGCGAGGAAGGAGGGACGTGGTCGGCTGACGGGGTGGGGCAGGACTGGTTGGCAGGAGTCTGTCGGGAAGCGACAAGTGTGGGTGGCACCTGCCACTCTCTACCGCCCTGGTCGAAGTATTATTATCATATATATATATATATATATATATATATATATATATATATATATATATATATATATAGCGTTAGTGGTTAATGAGATGGCCTTGATTAAGGCATTTACTTCCCCGTGCCTTCTCAGATTAAAAAATAAAAAAAAGTGACTGAAGGAAGAGGTAAAGCAAACAGCATAATAAAATTAAGAGGTCGTATGACAGCAGACAGTGTAAAGCTCCCTCCCCATACAGTAGAGAGAGGTAATTACAAATAGGCGATCACACATATAGACACACACACAGGTGGGAGTGTGTATACGAAAACAACATAGCAATTACTCATTCGACCTTCCCTTTACATCAGATATGGGTTTAATTACACCTCCTATCACAGTTTAATTACACCCCCCGTCATCGTTTAATTACACCCCTGTCACCGTTTTATCTCCTGGAGCCGTTGATGACGCGCCTCGCGATACACCGTCTCCACGAGGAGAGACCCCGCTAGCCGCCACGAGACCTGTGTTATTAGATTAATTTCCTCCAGATCTCTGGGTTAATAACGACGATGATGGCGGTGCAGATTCCTCATCAGTTACTGCTACCGAGGGATGATTACAACCATACGTGACGGGCCGACATGTTGCCGTTGCCCCGAGCGGGAGCGGGTGTAGGGGACGAGCATCAGCAGGAGGAGGCAGGAAGTGCGACACACTAGGACGGACGGAACTTCTCAGGGGCAGTAGCATGGGCAGCAGGAGGAAGGCTCCCAGGAGGAGGAACAAGGAGGATGCTCTGTGAGTTGGAGAGAGCCGTTGATTGAGTTCCATGATGAAGACATCGAGAAGAAAACTTGGGTGACGAGGGTACACCAGACGACGAGCGGGAGGCCAGACGGTCTACGACACTACCCCAGGCTCGGGGGAAACTACTCCAGTCACCGACCTGTGTGTGGAGGGGTCTCCAGGGGTAGGGGGTTCCTCCCGGGGTGTGGGGGTGCTGGATTAGGGGCAGTAGGAGGGAAGGTGGATGGGTAGGGGGCAGTGGCAGAGGTGGTGGGTGGGCAAGAGGCGGTAAAAGAACGTTGGGGAGGAATGCTTGTGGTCTCTGCAGGAGAGGACAGGAGCTGTGGTTGTGGGTACAAGGCGGCACGGAAGGGTCATACTGCACAGTAAGAGGAGCAGCGTGGCCATGAGACTGTGTGGGAGAGAGATGGGAGAAGAGAGGAGAGTGGGGAGGGAAAGGCAGGGGTGTAACCGTGGGGCACTGAACTTCAGGCAGGGAGGGAGGGTTGGGCTGGGCAGGACGGAGTGGTGGTGGTGGTAGTGGGTGAGGAGGGTTGGGGAGTGCCCGCCAGATAGCGGATATGGAGGAACAGGAAGGTTTGCATGGGGCACTGGGGACAAGGCAGGATGGGGTGGTAACGCACGGGCAGGAGGAAAGTCCTGGACGCGAGACAAGGTCAGCTTGGAAGGTCCGTCCTCCTTATACGAGAGGGATGTGTTGAGGGACGGGAGGCAAGGACGGCAACAGCCGAGATACAGGACGAACGGGAAACGGGGACGGGAAGTGCCTGTCTTACCTGGTGACGTCACGTGAGGAAAAAGTTGCTTTAAGGGGGCAAGTAATCTTCAGGGCAAGTACACAACATTTACATACTGCTCCAACTGCATTCACTCCGCCAAGACAAATCGTTCAGAACATAACAGTCAGACTGAACTTCACCCGAAGCAAAAAGTGACACAGAACAATATAATACATCAAGGGGGTGGTCAAAGGCGGCAGCAGATTCATCCAACAGACCTTCAGTTAAAGGTCTTCATGCTGGCACATATACTGAACGAACGTACACAATATGAATTCCAGCGCAAACCTTACATAAGAATCTCGGGCCATACGAGTCTTAGGTCACACGGGTCTTAAGCCATACGAGTCTAAGGCCGACCCAAGATCGTGCAACACCAGCTTCCATGATGTTTATTCCGCCCTCGTCTGTGGGTAGCAGGCTACGGTGGCAGAGGGTAACTCCTTCAGCACGACTGTACGACCCCTGAGCTAGATGGTACGACCCTTAGGCACGACTGTATACAACCCTTGGGTACGACGGTACGACCCTTCGTTATGATGGTATGGCCTTTATCCTTACCCAAGGGTCATACCGTCGTACCCAAGGATCGCACCGTTGTGCTCCTGAAGGTTAGCGTGTCCCCGGTGTACCAAGCCATTGGCAGGGGACGGGTTGCGACAGCAGGGGACTGGCTAAGATACCGTCCAGCAGACAGGCCATAGGTCTGCAACAACTGGTGTATGCAAATCTACCATGACACTCAAAAATGACGCAACTGAAATGAACAAGAGGATACAGATAAGGAAAAAATGGAGAAACACATGGAACCTCGACTGACACTGAGACAGGGAGAAGGATGGACAGACGGAAGAAAAGGGTAAACAATGAGTCTGCCGCGACCCACTGTCACCCCGCAAGTGTCACCTTAATGACGTCGCTTGACTGGGCAGCAGGTGACAGCCTGTGACCTCACCTAACCTAATGATCCTACACATCTGCACCTGCAGTATTAATCCCTCACGCCCACACTCGATGTTCGGCGGTAGTAGGTTTGAAGTGCCGCTGTAATTATAGATGACCTGACCCTTTCCAAGAGAGGCGCCGCTCTTACGGACTTCACCTGAAGTCCGCCAGCAGGGAGAAGGTCAGAAGCTTGCGATGTTCGGCTTCGACGTCTCTAATCCTCTTTGGGAATAGCTACCCCTCACAGACCTGCCCTCACCGCCTCTTACATACCCGGGTATCACCACAGCAAACCAGTCAGGCAGTTGACTCACTCCTAGACAACAAGTGTACCACTCCGGTACCCGAAGTCTTGGCGATCTGACTCCAGGCCCAATCCGCCCTTTGGCACATCCGTCAGCATATGTCCCAGCGTGACGCCTGATGTTTTCATCTTTCAAGCAGTGGTTCCTCATCCCCAACCTTCACCTTCGGCAAGTCTCGGTGGGACCTCCACACCTCCTACAGGAGTTCCACGTCGACTGGGCAGCCACGCACTTCTCCCACGTGCTCCTGCTTCATCTGACGCCTTCCATCACC
>JAYMFT010090328.1:0-14046 GCA_038088735.1 Panulirus argus | reverse complement strand
CTTAACGCTACCTTGCTAACGCGGGAAAAGGCGAATATGTATGAAAAAAAAAAAAAAAATATATATATATATATATAAATTACAGTAAAAGAGAGGTAGCAAGATAATTTAGTTGGGTTATTTCTATCACAATTATACCATACCTGTGTAGAGAATGGACTACTTCGCAACATGATTGTGAAAATGATAAAACCATGCAACTGAAACACAGAACAAAAATCCAAATTTATGTTTGCTCTTCTATTAATCTGCTATTATCAGTATCTTAGTATCTCCCATTTTGTGCATTTTTTTTCTTTGTCTAGTTCTAGCCCTCAGATTATTTGTCTTTATTTCCTCAAAGAGTATCTTTATATTTGTTACTATGTTACTGCCTTTGAAGATCTCACTTCAATTTGCTTAAAAATCTTTCAGACATTGCTCTCCAGCTTGATTTGTCATAATGAAAATTCATCAATCAAACTCCTGACCTCGGTTGTTAAACCCTGTTTACATCTGTTTGTACACTTAATATTGCAATGATTTCTATGACAATATGATGCAGCAATCTTGTATCATTTACATCTGTATCTGATTACAGTTGTAAAGATGTGATCTACTGTACTGTTCCCTTATCGATCTGTTGTCTACCTGTATAAGGCTAAATGATTAACTTGTATTTATCAGTCTTTGGAAATGTTCTCTTTCAACAGTTGATCCACAAATCTTTTCCTTGTATTTGTTAATACATCCTTATCTATTCCTCTTTTCTGCTGCTCAATAAAATAGAAGTTAAAGTCACCAGCCCATACAATTACAGGATCTGGTTTCTCCAACATCTTCAGTAATTCTTCGACTTTTATTAAAATTTCTTTTGTCATTTAGCTTCGTTTTTGGTGGTATTATAATACCTTGTTTATTGTGCTTATGGCTGGGGTTCTTACTACAATCAGTTCACTCTTACTGTAGCTTATCTCCATTATCTGTTTTCCTTCTGGCTCATTATGGACATGTATTGCTTACCTACCCTGTCTAATGTTTGATTCCATGTGTTCTGAATGCTTCAAACTGTTAAAAGTTTGCTTCATTCCTTATTTTCTCAATAAGCCAAGTTTCTTTTATGTTGATCAGGACTAAACTTTTGACTCTAGTGTATCTATCATTGTATTTACTCTAGTTTTCGAGTTCTCCCTTATCAGATGTGAAAGGGAGACTACCAAAGATAATGTACAATAAGAATTTGTTAAAATAGTAGGGCTTGCATGTAGTGCTTACCACACTTCTTGCATGATAAATAATACTTTTCCCATCTGTCTTTTGTCATGTGCAATGTTAGGCTGATTGGTCTGTATTGTTTTCACAGCAATTAGGTTCCTCCTCCTGTGTGCTTGGTGATACATATGCCATTATCTGTACATTTGCTGTGCCTGATTGCTGCTCCATCTATTCTTGTATACATGTTTCATGTCTTTATTTATATGTATGCACAGATACCCATTTATTGACTAGCCCCAAGGGGAAGATGAACACCTAGGTAGGGTATAGACCAAATGACATGCCTAGTATTCAAAACTATGCGGGTCCTACCCTGGGCCAGTCTGTGGTGATTAATTGTCAGTAACAATAACCACTATAATTATTTATTTGTACTGTATGGGGAGGAAGGCTTACATTCATGTGGCCCCATATCTCTTGTGCATGTTTTGAGGAGAGGGGAGTAAAATGATTTTTCGGAAAAAAAAAAAAAAATCTATTTAGCTCTCACTTCATCCATTTCCCAATTTTAGTTTATATTACTGGAAGTGCTACATACAGATATAAAAGCAATAACTAAGTCCATACACATTTCAAAGGGACTTAAAAAATCAGGGTCCAAATTTTGGCTATATAACCTTTACAATATACATTATTACTTATACTGCAAGCAGTGATGCCCACAAATTTAGCCTGAGTGAATGGTAGGATTGTGCAATCGTTTACATTCCACTCATTAAATGACACACCAACATGTCTACAGGCCCATATCACATATGTATACTACATACATTATGATGCTTTTAAACATGTATGAATTAACACAATAAAAAGGCCAAATGCTGAAGGCTAAGACGTTTATACAGTAAGTCTGTTATACCAACAAGCACTGTTTCACGGCCAATGTCACCATCATACATTCCTAATGGGACTGAATTAGTTTCTAAAACACAATTTACATGTTTTAACAATCTCCCACAACTGTAAAACTTAAGAGCATGAAACTGAAACAAACTATTAAATCAGAGTTTCAGGGGATGAGATGTGGTAACTATAGCTCGCAAAATAAGTCCTTCTTCTAATGGGTAAATGTATCATGGCCCTTGACAACTCATTTTACCAGAGCAACCCTTCTAGCACACATTCTAAAAGTGCAAGCTTAAAATTTCTGCAAGTCAGGTTCCACACATAAATGAAAACTGGTTGAAAATCATTTTCAGTGAAAAAAGCATTATGATCTGCATTCCTTATAATGCATTTCCTATAAGCAAATTCAAAATCAATGGATGTAGAGCTGACTTAAGACTAACTGCCAAACATAAAGATGCCTTGATAAAATCTTCAGTAAAGTATGCAAATGATAACTAAGAAAAATTTAGTTTGAAAGATAACTTTTAGAGAAAAGGAGGAAGGATAGAAGGAATTAATGATGAACTTTTGAAAAATGTGAGATGATCAAAATTCTTGAGAAAGATATGCAAGTAACAACCTTCTGCAACTCCTCTTCACTGTCAGCAAACAACACAGTATCATTTGCAAACAAACTTGTCACTAGCCACCATACCTCACCACCACACTCCATCTCTGCACCCCCTTTCCCTTTCACCTATCAGGGTACAATCTAAAATTATTTGCCACAATAATAGTATATGTTAAAAATAAGGACTACTGAAGAATAAACATTACGTATGGAGAAAAAAGTCTTTGTAATCGGACATACATTCTGAGACTATAATTCAAAGGTTAGTTTTCAAAATAAATAAAAAAAAAAAATCTTTTAACCAATATAAACAATTAGTCTAGCTGCATAAAGCTGAAAAAGCAATGAAGATTCACCTGTGTACATCAGAGAAAGCAACCTCTACATTAGCTAGGTCCTCCAGTGCCTGGTTTCTTTCTTGCTCTATTGTCTTGATTCTCTCCTCTGCTGCTTGTTTCTCCTTCTCCTTCTCACTAACAAGGGAGGCTAGCATATCCTTGTACTGACCGACCATCTTCAACAGAGCATCACGAGACTGCGTCAACTCAGCTAGGGACTCCCCCAGGTGATTTCGTTCCTTCTGTTCGTCCTTCATGGCTTGGCGTAATTTCTTTTCCTTCTCTCCAGCTGCCAATTCTGCCTGAAGAAGTTTCTCCTCAAACTTTAACTCCTGACGTTTTATGAGTTCCTGCACCTATAATAATTGAACAAGTGGATTAGCACTGCTTCTTATGAGTAATTAAGTAAGGTAAAGGTGCAGAAGAGTAGAGAACTGGGGAAATTGGTAAAGATCAAAAAAGAAGAAAAAAATAAATAAAAAAGAAAAAAGAGGAAATATCGGGGTTGTTAGAGACACTGCAGCCCAACTGGTTGTGCAGCACAGATTCTTGACTTTCCCAACAATACTATCTTTCACAGGCTGTCATTCTATGTTTCTCTCTTCAAATGTTCTCCCTCAACTCCATCTTTTTTGATTTTACAAATTACCATATCCCCTTGAGATGAATCTTCAGAGGCAATCCTCAATCAATTCAAACACAATTGGTAGGGGAATGTGGTGAGTGCTTATTGCATGGCAACGAAGTAAATGTCTAAAGTACTACTGCTGAATTATTATCATATGGAGGTGTGGAGATGGTTGACAACATAGGTATCTGGTGAACATTCTGTAACTGTACACAAATAAGCAAGTTGTGGATTACCTACTGTGACCCCTATTTTCCTCTGGTCCCTAAACTCTACATAAAACTTGCCAGCTTGTGATCATAATTGCAGTTTTCTTTCAAAATACGTTTCTTCAGAAATCTAAGTGGCAATTTTATTTTAGTTCCAAACATGACACTCACATCTATGTAACTTATACACAGTTTAGGTTGTTGCTTGAGCTCAGTTCAAAGAGCTTTGACGTTTTCTGTGTTTAGTACTGCTATCAACCTCTGAACATTATATCAAATGCCATGGTTTGAGGTGGCTTTCCAAAGAGCACAAGAAGCTGCATGCTTGCGATGTGATTCCAATGGCTAAAATATGTGAAATTACTCATTTCTCATTTCCACATTTCTGGTCCAGTTAACTTTTATTCCCATTTCACTACATATTTACCATTCTACAGAACAGAGCTGCTCAGAATACTGTACTTATTACACTTAGATAATATATGATAATCATGACAATTATCTTCATACAGGTATAGTCATTCAATCACGTTTTTAACTTGTAAGAAAATCGTAGTTTATGAACAGAAATTACAAATATAGTTCATTATGATGTGCACAGTATTAGTAAATCCTAAACTTTTCTTCAGTAATCTTGACCATGCAATGTAAATGTACAATCACTCTTGTCAATTTGGCTCCAAACCCACAAACTGAAGTCCAGAGGGATAGCTGTCTCGTATTAAGAACTAGTAATTTTGTGTTATGTAAAAACTTCCAACTCGATGTAAGAGAGCATTATGAGGTCATGAAAAAATACATCTGAACTATGGAGGCAAAAATTTCCTCGTACCCTCCTTATGGTCAGTAGCATAACATAAATGTACACTCACTCTGTCATTTTGGCTCCAAACCCCAAAATGAAGTTCTAAGTGGCAGCTGTTTCATAATAAAAACTTCTAATTTTGTGCTATGAACAAACTTCCTACCCTAAGTGAGAAAATACGTGTGAAGTATGCAAGCAAAATTTCCTCCAATGGTGAATAGCATTATGAAAAGTATTTTTCTCATGAAAAGTATTTTTCTCATCCAAAAGAAGGCATTTTGGAAAGAAGAATGTTCACAAAGTACAATAAATTACGAGAAGAATGAGTTTACACTATGTTTCGAAAGTAGAAAAAATTAAGAGCAGAATGAGATAATTCGCATTAAGTGGTAATGAAATATTGCAGCACTCATTACATTCCCCTCTCCATGATACTCCCACCTTCTAATTAGCCTTCCCTGGGTTCAACTGGAAAAAAAAAAAAAAAAAAAAAAAAAAAATAGTTGTGGTGTTTTATACAAAGAGAATGAATAAGCACACATACTCAAAGAGTACTTCTTCCCTGTCTGTTTGTAGATCTTAATGCCAGAAAGGATTAATTTTATATTCAGGCAATGGAACCACAACATAAAAAAGCTCAAAGCCTTTCTTAGGAAATATTTTGGTCAATATCAACTTAAAACTAGATATAATATCCGCAATATGCTTAGTTTATTATCCGACTGGTACAGATGGTAAAAAGCTCTCAGTTTAAGGTATGCCTTGAAAAAAAAGGCCTTGAAATGACCTTAAAAGTACAGGAAAATCTTAGATTTATGGAAATTACTGACAAGGCTACAAATCAATAGTAATATCAAGTATTCCTTAAAATGTAACACAAGATGTGGATAATTCTACCTACTAAATACTGAAACTATGATCAAAGCAATTTCTGTTAATCTAATATAAAAAAAACAAAGCTTAACATTACTTTTATATATTGTTTAAGATCAATTCAAAGTATGGGATAGAGACATTATTACTACTAAATCAATAATTCATCTGCCTACCTTTAACTATACTTCTCTGCAGGAAGTCCAATATCAAAGATAAAATACAGGATATTGCCAATTAAGAAAACAAATGGTATTTTATTGATGGTTCAAAAGCCTGCAATTTCGTACCAATAATGTCACCTTATGTTTAAGTTAAAAATTATCTATTGCTGAGGAGGACATCTGAAAAATGTACCAAATTCAAAGAGCAACAAAACCATCATAAAGTTAATTTCAATTACTGATTAGCAAAGGATTCAACAAAAATACTTTATCATAAAAAATATCCATAAACCTAGAGAGATAAGGATGTTTTGGACGAAGGGTAAAAAAAAAAAAAAAAAAAAAAGAGGGGGGGGGGGTAAATGGGGAAGTGGCAACAGGTAGCAATGAAGTGAGGTGGAGATGGATAGAGTATTTTGAAGGACTGTTGAATGTATTTGATGATAGGGTAGCAGATGTAGGATGTTTGGGGTAGGGTGGTATGCAAAGTGAGAGAATCATGGAGAGTGGTTTGGTGGAGAGAGAATAGGTGGTGAAAGCCATATGTATAATGAAATGTGGCAAGTTGGCTGGAATGGATGGTATTGCAGTTGAATATCTAGTTGAATTTATTAAGAAAGGGGGTGACTATGTTGTTGATTGGTTAGTAAGGATTTTCAATGTATGTATGGATCATGTCGAGATGCCTGAAGATTGGCAGAATGCATGTATAGTGCCACTGTATGAGGCAAGAGGGATTCAGGTGAGTATTCAAACTAAAGATATTGTGTGAATCTGGTAAGTTGTATGGGAAAGTGGTGATTGAGAAGGTGAATCCATGTACATAGCATCACACTGGGGAGGAACAGCGTGGTTTCAAAAACAGGAAAGGACATGTGGATCAGGTGTTTGCTTTAGAGAATTTGCGACAAATACTTGCAAAAACAGATGGATTTGTATGTGACATTTATGGGTCTAGTGAAAGCATATGATATTGCTGATAGAGCTGCCTTGTGGAGAGCCTTAAGCATATATGCTAGAAGCAGTGAGAAGTTTTCATCAAGGGTGTAAGGCATATGTATGAGTATGAAGAGAGGAGAGAGAGTGGTTCCAAGTGAAGATTGGTCTGTAGCAAAGGTGTGTGATAACACCAAGGCTGTTTAATGTTTATGAGTGGGATGGTAAGGGATGTAAATACAAAAGCCTTGGAGAGAGGGGTGAGTATGCAGTCTGTAGGGGATGAGGGAACCTGATAAGTGAGTCAACTGTTGTTTGCTGGTGATACAGCCCTGGGGGCAGATTCAAGTGAGAAACAGCAAAAGTTGGTAACTGAATTTGGAAGAGTGTGTGAAAGAAGGATGATGAGACTAAATGTAAATAAAAGCAAGGTTATTAGGTTTAGCATGGATGGGGGTCAAGTTAGTTGGGTGTGAGTCTGAACAGAGAAAACCTAGTATCTTAGATACCTGGGAGTGGACGTAGCAGCGAATGGAACCATGGAAGCAGAAATGAGTTGCAGGGTGGGTAAGGTTCTGGGAGCACTGAAGAATGCATGGAAAGAGTCGGTGTTATTGGAAGGGGGGATGAAGAAAGTAATGAAGGGGTGTGTGAGAGATTTGGTATGGCAGGGAATGCAAAGGTAATGAATTGTGGAGTGGGAGAATTAGTGAAACATAATACTCATGGTTGGTTTGGCCATGTGGAGAGAACACAAGATGGTAAGTTTACAAGGAAAGGGTAAGACAGTATGATTAAAGGGGTAGGTGTGAGAGGAAGACCACCTATGACATGGGGAAATAGAGTGGAAGAGTACTGGAGGGAGAGAAATGGGGAAAGAATGCACAGAATGTTGTACGTGTGGGAGGCATGTAAGGACAAATGAAGACTCTCTTGCCATGGTCATCCCTGTGATAGTGGTTCCCAGAGGGAGCAGACATCAGAGATATAGATAGATTCGATGGCAAAAATGGATATGTTTGAAGGTATAGAGCTTTACATAGAAAGTCATTAGGAACTCTAAAAACACTGCACTAGACTTGCCCTTTGCCAGTGGCCTGTTAAGGGTGAGGCACTAAAGGGTACGAAGCAACAATGGAGTTCTTTAGTTATGGAGACTGTTGCCATGGCCATCCCTTTGAGGGAGTACCAGTTGGAACAGGCACCAGAGATATAGATAGACGGATATAGTATAGTAGTCCCAACAATATCACATGGATGCAAGGGATGAGCTACAGATGAGGATGAGCAGAGATGGGTGGATGTGATGGAAATGAAATGTTTGTGGAACAGTATGTGGTGTGAGTAGGTTTGATCAAGTAAATAATAAAAGTTTGTGGTTGAGAGAGCTTAAGAGAGTGTGCTGAAATGGTTTGGACAAAAGGAAAGAATAAGTAAGAGAGGTTAACAAAAAGCACATGTGTGTCAGAAGTAGAGAGGGGTTGAGACCAAATCTGAGATATAGGGATAAAGTGAAAAAGATTTTGAGCAATGTAGGAGGGTGAAAGGTGTGCATGGGATAGAGTGAACTGGAATGATTTGGTATACTGCAGTTGATGTCCTGTAAACGGAATGAAACAAGGCATGTGAAGCAGCTGGGAAAGGTCTGTGGGGCCTGGTGTTGAATAGGGAGCTGTTTTTATTGCATTATACAAGACAATCAGAAAATGGATATGAGCAAAAGAAGCCCTTTTTTTTTTTTTTCTGTTGCAGGTGCTACCTTGATAATGTGGAAAATGGCAATCAAGAACAAAAAAAATATTTAAGTAAGAGACTAATGCTATTAATTTGTACACAACATATGAACATAATTCTGTTCTGTTAGTATACAGATGTTCCGAAAATCTTACAAAATAAATTTGAAACACCTCATACTTAAAAACTGGAGTATGAGAACCAAAAGTCTTTAGTAATATTTTTCAAAACTCTTGACATGCAATGCTGTGGGTGACATTACGTGAAACCCTCAATTCTCCACTTATCAAGGTGATTACTCAATAGTAACAAGTTAATGGGCAATAAACATTGAGATGACAGAATTCCCAAACTGTGTAATTGTACTATTTAGCAAGTAATGCTTTATTTCTAAGGAATATATTCTCTGCACTGAAGAATGTTAAAAATGAAAACTCTAATGTTAATAGATGTGTAACATATATTAAAATACACCAGAACTCAAACCTACAAATGCATATTGACCAAGAGATATGCCAAAACCAAAATCAACTGAAAAACCAGGTTCATGTGGTAGCATACTCAAAGGTCTAGCAGCATTTACTGGCTGATAATAACATTCCCTGAAATGCCATTTGGAAGTGATACATGCATGGTCTGCGTAACTCCAGCTCTTAATAAATCAACTTAGCTTAATGATAAGACAATTACTCATCCCTTTACAAAATCTTTAAATAAATGAAAGACTTTGTGAAATTAATTAGAATCTAAAAAAAAAATCTAATTAATTCATTGCAAATAATATCATTAAGCATATTTCATGGCATACATGTATCAAAAAGATTTAAAAAAGAAATTGGATTATGCAATAACATTATGCCTTCATGAAAAAAAGATAACTAATTAAGAGTGAAGTACAATCACACAACTATGAGTGATCTATAAATTCTAATGGTTAATCTAAACCACAGTCAATTGTCTGATGGCAGCTGATAAAGCTGAAATTAAACAAAATTCAGACAGGGCTGAAATATTAACTGAGATGGAATTACTCGTACATGCGCAGTTTATGTCACTTAACTGTTGAAATTAACCCTTTCCAAGTGGAACCCAACTTTTGTCCAGCTACTGTTTTGCTGTGGGTCCTGAGTTTGGCTGACTCAATTTTTTAAGCTTGGGGCCTTTAAGAGCAGGCCAATTTCACTGCCATGTTTGCTAGAGACTGCAACACACTCACTCATATGAAAGAAAATAAAGGGCTTAAGGGCTTATTTAACCTTCAGATGTCATGTAGAGAAGTACATCACACTGTTGCAGGAGGGGGGGAAAATCAATGGAGTTTCCATGAAGTTCTTCATTTCAAAATTTAATTAATTTCATGCAAAATATACGTGTACTTAAATTAGTATGTGCAAACACAAACAGTGATATGTGCTAACACAAACACCATTATACTGATGTAAATGAAGAAAAATAATGTGGTAGCATACTCAAAGTTTTAGCAGATTTAATTGGCAGGAATTATATCCCATGATGCTATGCAGCAGTGACACATGCATCCTCTGCATAACTTCAGCTTTTACGATTATTTCCCCACACTGTAACTAGTTGGAGAACCAATTCATTAGTTGTAAAGATAAAATTCTTAACTAGTTGGAGAACCAATTCATTAGTTGTAAAGATAAAATTCCTTCTAATTTTGAATCTAAAAAGACTGCTTACTATCTTTTCTCGCCATGAAGTTGACATTCTGTCACAACTAAATGACTGCTTTACTCGACTACCACATGGTTTTAGACATATGTATAATGAAACATAAGCATGATAAGAGTCTACTGGAAAACAGGTTTCTCTTACCAGAATTCCTCTCAATGGTCAATTTTTGAGGAACAAATCTACATAGTTATGCAGGAGATGGATGTAAATCAGACTGCATCCAAATCAGTTCCAAATATATGTAATCAGATTTAGAAATTTTATTCACTGCCACAATAAAAATGACAAATATTGTTTTCTTATTTTTCTATTTTCCAATTTTCTGCAGCTATACTAGAAGCAAAGTGTTTGCTTGCCACTGTACTGAAAGGGTTAAACTTAGCAAAGCTATGTACAAGATTAAGAGTTGCATTAGTCAAGTTTTACAGATGTTATCAAAATGATTAATGACATTTTCTAAATTTACGATCTCTAAAGTCTGTGAGAACAGTAAGGCCCAAAAACCACCATTACACAATGGAACAAACTCAATAGGTAACACCAATAAAGACTTAAATTTCAGAAAAAGCTAATTATACGTATGGCAAGCCAGATTAAACTGTGGGCTCTCTGAGTGTATCATACAAAAAGAAGATAAATGTTCAACAATAGCACAACCGCTCAACACAGGATGAAAATAGATTGTGCTGCTGCAAAGGAATTTAGTATATGTATGTAAACTGGATCACTACTGCTTCATCCATAAATACAATAGAATGTTAACTTTTAACAGTAATGAGAAATTCTAGTACTATGGGACACATGGGATAACATAAAACTTATCTGATAGCAAAATTGGTAGAGAAAGATAATACTCGAGATTAAAAAATTGCTGGGAAAAATCAGCCTTACTGGGGTTCTGCAAATGCTATAAATCTCTCCCAAAAAAGATGGTGAGAGGGATCTGTTCTGTTTCTAAATCAGCCATATCCGCACAACTGCTACGAAAAATCTTTAAACTTAAATACCACCATAATTGAGTGATAAGAAAACAAGCACTTCAGTAATACTGACTGAAACAAAACTAATTTAATAAATTCATGAACTTGCATTAATGTCTTAATAAAATTTGAAAACAGAAAAAATACAGTACGGTAATCTACAACTGGAACCTAACAAATATTTCATGAGTATAATCATAATTTTGTAACATCATGGTGAGGAGTTACAGAAGACAATCAACCTCAGCAACCAGTGATATGACTTGCTAAAGAGACCCAATCAGAAAAAGAAATTATATCATTTACATAGTCGGCAAGGCTAAAAAGTAATTTTGCAGTTGTCGTTTATTTACTCCTGAAAGATGAAAGAATTTCCTATACACAACTGCTTACTGATAATTCACATAACTCTGAATGATACTTCGAAAAGTAGCCAAGTAAAGGTTTATGATGGCTCAGTTCTTGACATTACTTTGATAAGGGGGGACAAGACAAGCTAGTATGGCATAAATTCAAGTAGTGGATAACAAAAAATAACCTAAAATACTCAACATAAAGGACTAAACAACTGTAGGGTACCTGTACAATTAGTAGGAGTATCTGATATAGTGACACACAGGTGAACTATATATATAGTATTAGGTATGTATTGCCTCAAGGGACAATATGTAATAAGATCTTAGAAATTCTTAAATTCCTTCATGCTAACTTAAAACACTGAGAATCAAACCAAAGACCATGTAACATATGAACAAAGCTCAGACTCCCATGAGAAAAAGCCATCTATGAAGTACTGAACACTTTAGCAATGTCCTGGCTCTCAAAGTTAACATTTAACAAACTATATGGAACACATGAAGAAAAAGAAGAAAAAGAATCACCAACTAAATCTAGAGTGCAAAAGATGAAGAAGGTCCACCACTCACAATATGAATACAGGAAATACTGTCATTGGTATACTGCAGATCACAGCAAATTGTTTTGTCTCACTTTTGTATTCTGTTCAAAAGTCAAATTGTTTTCTGTAATGTTTGGATTCTATTCAAAAAACAATTTGCTCAAGACCATATGCTAAGGAAAATAAATTCTATATATCAGAAAATAACAATCAATCATTTCTGCATGATAACAATAACGTTCTAGCTACTTGAATAAATTTCTGTTTTTATTAATGGTGGGATAGGCAAGAAAGAATACTTCCCATGTATTCCCTGCATGTCATAAAAAGGCGACTAAAAGGGGTGGAAGTAAGGGTCTGGAAATCCTCCCATCCTATTTAACTTTTCCAAAAGATGAAACTGAGAAAGTGACCAAGTAAGGATTTCCCCCTCTAAGGCTCAGTCATCTGTTCTTGATGCTACCTCGCTAATGTGATGGAAAGAGAGAGAGAGAGAGAGAGAGAGAGAGAGAGAGTGTGGCAATCTTGGATGGTGATTACGGCTATTGGATACAAATTTTGAAAAGGAACCACCCTTGCTGTGTTGTGTTCTAATTGGACCAGAAGTTTCAGAGAAGACTGGAATGTGGAAAGTTACTGTAAGGATAAGACATAATTTGTATATATTGGCAAAACTACAAGTCCATAAAAAAAATGCATGAGCAACAACTCATAATAACATAGCTATTGTTCAGATTTCAGCCAATTCTGCTTTAAAATGAAAAAGTTATAAATGTTTGAAGAAATTCTCAATTTTAATAACAGTGGCCATTCTAGATGGTGGTTGGGATCCTTGAACACAATTCTGAAAAGGGACCATCCATGTATCATCCCTACCTTATTTTGTTCTGACTAGACTATAGATTTCAGGGGAGAAGACTAAAATGTGAAGAGTTAATAAAAAAAAGAGACACACTTCATACAACTTGCAAAACTAGTGTCATATTTGCACTTCAAAAATTCAAGCCAATTCTCCTTTAAAATAAAGAAGTTATAGCTATTTGAAGAAATATCTACTTTTGCTGACAGCAGCCATCTTGGAGAGTGGTTGGGGTTACTAGACAGATTTTTTGAAAGGGAACACCCAAGAACCATCCCTACCTTGTATGGTTCTAAGTGACCTAGCAGTTTCAGAGGGGAAATACAAAATATGAAGAGTCATCATAGGGATGACAAAGGATTGATGTCAAGTGATGGCAAAAGCATAAACGACCTCTGACCTAAAGACATAGACAATATCCAATTATGCAGTTCACCTCAGTCGTGAAATGTTTGTCACGAAACCTACTTCTGATGGGATGTGGAAGTGGTCATCATCACAATGCACCTGCATTTGATGCTATGTTAAGCAGCATGGTTGAAAACTGAACTCTGATGTAAAACTTAACCATGGTGTGAACACATTCATTCATAGATGGCATGGGTAGAAGAGCTTTTCTATTTTCAAAATCAAGCTAATGAAAAGCTTGGGTAATCTCCAGTCAGTAAGATTCCCTTTAAGGTGTGGCCTACGTTTGGTGGGATGCTGAAGAACTTAGCAATATCCATCTGCATCTTAAGAAACATAGTCGTACATCAAAATGGCTAAGGAAGAACTCAGATATAAAACTTAACTTAGGTGTTGATTCTGATGGAAAAAGACATGCATGCTAAGGATAAAAAATAGTTTTCTTCAACTACAATTCATAGAAGCAAGCTAAAATTTGGAAAGAAAAGGGACATACTGTTTGTACTGGCTGACCTTTGAGATAATCATTAATTGACTTTGATGACTAAGAACTGAACTCCAGTGTAAAACCTGATTAGAGCAATGTATGAATGCACATGCACACACAGATGTGGACATAGACACTAAAGGCAGTAAGACAGTTCTTCCCCCCTTGAGACAGACTAAAAATTGATTATTTTCCATAATTTTACAAACTCTACATATCAAACATATAAAAAAAAAAAAAAAATATATATATATATATATATATATATATATATATTCCCTGCGTGTCGTAGAAGGCGACTAAAAGGGGCGGGAGCGGG
>JAYMFT010090327.1:0-28251 GCA_038088735.1 Panulirus argus | reverse complement strand
TAAATACTTTCCCTGTCTGTTTTTCCCAATTTCTCAACTCTCTATATTTCAATTAGGGCCCGGCCTTGATGTGGACTGTTGTCCGTGACTGGAACCTTCAACATAAAAAAAAGCTATATATAACATCCCAACTTGAAGCATCACGCAGCTATATATAACATTCCAACATGAGGGACCACAAAGCAATACATAATATCTCAGCATGAGGCACCAAACAGTTATATATAACATTCCAACATGAGGCACCACAAAGCTATACAGAACATCTCAAAATGAGGCTACACACAGCAATATATAACATGTCAGCATGAGGCACCACACAGCTATTTATAAATTTCAAACATGAGGCACCAAACAGCAATACATAACATCACAGCATAAGGCACCACACAGCTATATTTAACATTCCAACATGAGGCACCACACAGCTATACAGAACATCCCAACATGAGGCACCACGCAGCACTATATAACATGTCAGCATGAGACACCACACTGCTATATATAACATTCAAACATGAGGCACCAAACAGCAATACATAACATCTCAGCTTGAGGCACCACACATCTGTATATAACATTCCAACATGAGGCACCATACAGCTATACATAACATCCCAACATGAGGCATCACACAGCTATACATAACATCCCAACATGAGGCACCTCACAGCTATACATAACATCTCAACAAGAGGCACCACACAGCTTTACAAATCATCCTAGTATGAAGCACCACACAGCTATATATAATATCCCAACATGAAGAAACACACTGCTATATATAACATCCCAACATGAAGCATCACACAGCTATATATAACATTCCAACATGAGGTACCGCACAGCAATATATACATCTCAGCATGAGGCATCACACAGTTATATATAACATTCCAACATGAGGTACCACACACCTATACATAACATCCCAACATGAGACACCAAACAGCTATAAATAACACCTCAACAAGAGGCACCACACAGCTTTACACATCATCCCAGTATGAAACATCACACAGCTATTCCAACTTGAGGAACCACACAGCATTACATAATATCTCTGCATGAGGCACCACACAGTTATATATAACATTCCAACATGAGGTACCACGCAGCTATACATAACATCCCAACATGAGACACCAAACAGCTATAAATAACATCTCAACAAGAGGCACCACACAGCTTTACATATCATCCCAGTATGAAACACCACACAGCTATATATAATATTCCAACGTGAAGCAACACACAGCTATATATAACATCCCAACATGAAGCATCACACAGCTATATATAACATTCCAACATGAGGCACCACACAGCCATACAGAACATCCCAAGATGAGGCTCCACACAGCAATATATAGCATGTCAGCATGAGGCACCACACACCTATATATAACGTTTACACATGAGGCACCAAACAGCAGTACATAACATCTCAGTATGAGGCACCACACAGCTATATATAACATTCCAACATGAGGCATCACACAGCTATACATAACATCCCAACATGAGGCACCTCGCAGCTATACATAACATCTCAACAAGAGGCACCACACAGCTTTACACATCATCCCTGTATGAAGCACCACACAGCTATATATGACATCCCAACTTGAAGCAAACACAGCTTTACACATCATCCCTGTATGAAGCACCACACAGCTATATATGACATCCCAACTTGAAGCAACACACAGCTATATACGACATCCCAACATGAAGCATCACACAGCTACATATAACATTCCAACATGAGGCACCGCACAGCAATATATAATATCTCAGCATGAGATACCACACAGCTATATATAACATTCCAAAATGAGGCACCACACAGCTATACGTAACATCCCAACGTAAGGCACCACACAGTAATGCAGAATATCCCAACATGACGCACCACAAAACTATACGTAATATCCCAATATGAGGCACCAGAGAGCTATACGTAACATCCCAGAATGAGATACCACACTGCTATACAGAACATCGCAGCAATAGGTGCCAAACACCTATACATAACATCCCAACATCAAGAACCACACAACGACATATAACATCCCAACATGAAGCACCGCACAGCTATACAGAATATCCCAAAATGAGGCTACAAACAGCAATATATAAAATGTCTGCATGAGGCACCATACAGGTATACATCACAACATCAGGCATCACACAGCTATACATAACATCCCAACATCCAACATGAGGCACCTCACAGCTATACATAATATCTCAACAAGAGGCACCACACAGCTTTACAAATCATCCCAGTATGAAGCACCACACAGCTATATATAATATCCCAACATGAAGCAACACACTGATATATATGATATCCCAACATAAAGCATCACACAGCTAAATATAACATTCCAACATGAGGTTACCGCACAGCAATATATACATTTCAGCATGAGGCACCACACAGTTATATATAACATTCCAACATGAAGCACCACAGAGCTATACAGAACATCCCAGAATGAGGCACCACACAGCAATATACAACATGTCAGCATGAGGCACCATACAGCTATACAGATCATCCCAACATGAGGTACCACACAACTATACATAACATTTCAACGTGAGTCACCACACAGCTATACGTAACATCCCAACGTAGGGCACCACACAGCTATACAGAATATCCCAACATGACGCACCACACAACTAAACGTAATATCCCAACATGAGGCACCAGAGAGCTATATGTAACATCCCAATATGAGGCACCACACTGCTATACAGAACATCGCAGCAAGAGTCACCAAACACCTATACATAACATCCCAATATGAGGCACCTCACAGCGACATATAACATCCCAACATGAAACACCACACAACTATATAGAACATTCCAACATGAGGCACCACAGAGCAATAAGAAATACCCCAACATGGGTCACCACACGGCTATACAGAACCTCCTGACATGAAGCACCACACAGCTATACATAACATCCCAACATATTGCACCACTCACATAAAAACAACTTCCCAACATGAGGCACTACACAGCTATACGTAACATCCCAACATGAGGCACCACAAAGCAATAGGTAACATCCCAGTATGAAGCACCACACAGCTATACAGAACATCCTAACATGAGGCACCTCACAGCAATACGCAACATCCCAACGTGAGGCACTACACAGATATACATATCATCCCAACATCAGCCACCACACAGCTATACATAACATCTCAAAATGAGACACAATACGGCTATATTCAACATTCTAACATGAGGCACCACAGAGCAATACATAACATCCCAACATGAGGCACCACACAGATATACATAACATCCCAACATGAGGCACCACACAGCTATATATAACATCTCATCATGAGGCACCACACAGTTATACATAACGTCGCAACATGAGGCACCATACAGCTATACGTATCTTCCCAGTACGAAGCACAACACAGCTACATATAACATCCAGCATGAAGCACCGCTTATCTTTACGAGTACGTACCATCCCAGCATGAGGCACCACATAGTTATACATAACATCATATACACGTCACATAACCTAACATGAGTTGCCAAGTTTTTCAATTTCATTCTCGGGACGACGAGACCACTGGAGCAGAAACTTGGGCGGCCAGAGCTTGGGGAGGCTGGGGTCTTGCTGAAGGGGTTTTGGGGAGATTGGCAGTACTGGGGAAGGTGTGGCAGTATCTATGAGGGTGTAGTAGTGCTGGGGAGATGTGGCAGTGCTGGTGAGGGTGTGGCGGTACTGGAGAGGTGTGGCAGTGCTGAGGAAGGTGTGGCAGCGCTGGGGTAGGTGTGGCAATATTGAGAGGGTGTGGCAGTGCAGAGGAAGGTGTGGTAGTGATGGTGAGGGTGTGGCAGTGCTGATGGGGGTTTGGCAGTACTGGATAGGTGTGGCATTGCTGAGGAAGGTGTGGTAGTGCTGAGGAAGGTGTGGCAGTGCTGGGGAAGGTAAAGGGTTGCTGATGAGGTGTGGCAGTATTGATGAGAGTGTGGCAGTATTGGTGAGGGTATGACAGTGCCGGGGAGGTGTGTCAGTACTGGGGAGGTATGGCAGTGCTGAGGAGGATGTGACAGTTCTGGGGGAGATGTGGCAATGTTAGGGCTGTATGGTAGTACTGGGGGAGGTGTGGCAGTATCGATGAGGGTGTGGCAGTGCTGGAGAGGTGTGGCAGTACTGGGGGAGGAGTAGCAATACTGTGGAAGGTACGAGAGTGTTGGGGAGGTGTGGTAGTGCCGAGGAAAGCGTGGTAGTACTGGGGAGGTGTGGTACTCTTGGGTTGTGGGGAAGGAGGAGTAGAATGGTGGAGTGTGCCAGCGATCTGGGGAAGGGATAACAACACATCTGCCAACCTGTGACACTCAACTATAACAAGTGTCCGCCACTGTACTTGAGCCTGGCCCACGCCACCACTTACGGGGTCCAGGGGGCACTGCCTGGCCCACGCATCTACCACCGAAGTCCAGAGGACATCGTCTGGCTTGGGGCAGGTCTGGGGCACCACTTGGATGAGGGAAGCTCTATTGCACTATCTGGCCAACGTCGCCTCTACTGGGATCCAAGGGCACCACCTGGATGACGACCAGCTGTGGAGGCACCACAGGGATAAGGGATAGCCCTGGAGGTACTAGCTGGCTTTGCGGCAGCTCTGGTGCACCACTTGGCTTGGGCCTAGTTCTGGAGGCACCATCTGGCTGGGGACCAGTTCTGGAGGCACCATTTGGCAGGGGGCCAGTTCTGGAGGCACCATCTGGCTAGAGAACAGTTCTGGAGGTACCATCTGGCTGGGCATCAGTTCTGGAAGCACCATCTGGATGGGGGCCAGATCTGGAGGTACCACCTGACAGGGGACCAGCTCTGGAGGCTCCATCTAGGTGGGAGCCATTTCTGTAGGCACCATCTGGCTGGGGACCACAACTGGAGGCACCACCTGGCTGGGAACCAGTTCTGGAGGCACCATCTGGCTTGGGGCTAGTTTTGGAGGCACAACCTGGCTGGGGACCAGTTCTGGAGGCACCATCATTCTGGGGGCCAGTTCTAGAGTTACCACCTGTCTGAGGGCCAGTTCTGGAGGCACCATCTGGCTGAGGACCTGTTCTGGAGGCACCATCTGGCTGGGGATCAGTTCTGGAGGTACCACATGGCTGGGCATCAGTTCTGGAGGAACCATCTGGATGGGGGCCAGTTCTGGAGGTGCCACATGGCTGGGGACAACATCTGGAGGCACCATCTGACTGGGGACCAGTACTGGAGGCACCATCTGGCTCAGGACCAGTTCTGGAGGCACAACCTGGCTGGGGGCCACTTCTGGAGGCACCATCTGACTGGGGACAAGTTCTGGAGGCACCATCTGGCTGGGGGCCAGTTCTGGAGGCACCACCTGGCTGAGGACCAGTTCTGGAGGTACCAACTAGCTGGACATCAGTTCTGGAGGCACTATCTGCCTGGAGACCAGTTCTGGAGACACCGCCTGTGCTGGGGACCAGTTCTGGAGGTGCCACCTGGCTGGGCATCAGTTCTGGAGGCACCATCTGGCTTGGCGCCAGTTCTAGAGGCTCCACCTGGCTGGGGACCTGTTCTTAAGGCACCATCTGGCTTGGCGCCAGTTCTAGAGGCTCCACCTGGCTGGGGACCAGTTCTGAAGGCACCACCTGGCCGGGGACCAGTTCTGGAGGCACCACCTGGCTGAGGACCAGTTCTGGAGGTACCACCTGGCTAAGGACCAGTTCTAGAGGCACCACTTGACTGGAGACCAGTTCTGAAGGCACCAACTGAATTGGCGCCAGTTCTAGAGGCACTACCTGGCTGGGGACCAGTTATGGAGGCACCATCTGGCTGGGGAGCAGTTCTGGAGGTACTATCTGGCTGAAGGATAGCCCTGGGACGCTGCTTGGCCGGGGGAGAATCCTAGGGGAGTTAACACAGGTGCTGGGAAAGAGGGGTCAACAAGGGTTCTGAGGAGGAGGGATTAACACGGTTTTAGGGAGGAGGGGTTGACAGAGGTGCTGAGGAGGAGGGATTAACACGGATGTTGGGGAGAAGGGATTAACACGGGTGCTTGAGAGCAGGAGTTAGCACTGGTGTTGGTAAGGAGGGGTTAACACGGGTGTTGGAGAAGAGGGGTTAACACAGGTGCTGGGAAGGAGGGGTTAACACGGGTGCTGGAGAGCTGGAGTTAACACGGGTGTTGGTAAGGAGGGGTTAACACGGGTGTTGGGGAAGAGGATCTAACAGAGGTGCTGGGAAGGATGGGTTAACAGGGGTTCTGAGGAGGAGGGATTAACACAGGTGTTGGAGAGGAGGGATTGTCACGGGTGTTGGGAAGGAGAGGTAACACGGGTGTTGGGGAGGAGAGGTCAAGACAGGTGCTGAGGAGGAGGCATTAACACGGATGTTGGGGAGAAGGGGCTAACATGGATGCTGGAGAGTAGGAGTTAACACGGGTGTTGGTAAGGAAAGGTTGACATGGGTGTTGGGGAGGAGTTAACACGGGTGCTGGGGAGGAGGAGTTAGCACGGGTTTTGGGGAGGAGGAGCAAAACACGAATGATGGGGAGGTGGGGTTCACACGGGTGTTAGGGAGGAGGGGTTAACACAGGTGTTGGGGATGAGGGGTTAATATAGGCGCTGAGGAGGAGTGGTTAACACAGCAGCTGAGGAGGAAAGATTAACACCGATGTTCGTAAGGAGGAGTCAACAAGGGTTCTGAGGAGAAGGGGTTAATACGGATGTTGGGAAGGAGGGGTTAACACGTTTTGGGGAGGAGGGGTTAACACGGGTGTTGGGAGGAGGGATTAGCATGAGTGTTGGGGAGGATGGGTTAACACGGGTGCTGAGGAGGAAGGGTTAACACAGGTGCTGGTGAGGATTGGTTAACACGGGTGATGGAGAGGAGGAGTTAACACGGGTGTTGGGAAGGAGGGGTCAACACGAACGATGGGGAGGTCGGGTTAACACGAGTGTTAGGGAGGAGAGGTTAATACGGGTGTTGGGGAGGAGGAGTTAATACAGTGCTGAGGAGGAGGGGTTAACACAGGAGCTGAAGAGGAAGGATTAACACAGCTGTTGGTAAGGAGGGGTCAGCATGGGTTCTGAGGAAAATGGGTTGATACGGGTGTTGGGAAGGAGAGGTTAACACGAATTTTGGGGAGGAGAGGTTAACACGGGTGCTGGAGAGCAGGAGTTAACACGGGTGTTGGTAAAGTGGGGTTAACATGGGTGTTGGGGAAGAGGGCTTAAGACAGGTGTTGGAAATGAGGGGTTAACACGGATGCTGGAGAGCTGGAGTTAACATGGGTGGTGGTAAGGAAGGGTTAACATTGGGTGTTGGGGAAGAGGAGTTAACACAGGTACTAAGAAGGAGGGGTTAACGAGGGTTCTGAGGAGAAGGTACGAACACGAGTGTTGGGGAGGAGGGGTTGACACGGGTGTTGGGGAGGAGGGATTAACACGGGTGATGGGGAGGATGGGTTAACACGGGTGCTGAGAAGGAGAGGCTAACACAGGTACTGGAGAGGATTGGTTAACCCGGATGATGAGGAAGGGGAGTCAACACAGGTGTCGGGAAGGAGGGGTCAACACGAACGATGGGGAGGTGGGGTTAACACAGGTGTTAGGGAGGATGGGTTAACACGGGTGATGAGGAAGAGTGGTTAATACAGGTGCCGAGGAGGAAGGATTAACACGGGTGTTCGTAAGGAAGGGTCAACACGGGCTCTGAGGAGAAGGGGCTAATACGGGTGTTGGGAAAGAAGGGTTGATACAAGTTTTGGGGGCTAGGGGGTAACACGGGAATTGGGGAGGAGGGATTAACACGGGTATTGGGGAGGATGGGTTAACACGGGTGCCGAGGAGGAGGGGGTTACAAGGGTTCTGAGGAAGAGGGATTAACACGGGTGTTGGGAGGAGAGGTTGACACGGGTGTTGGGGAGGAGGGATTAACAAGGGTGCTGGGAGGATAGGTTAACAAGGGTGCTGAGGAGGAGGGTTAGCACAGGTGTTGGAGAGGATTGGTTGACATGGGTGACGGGGAGGAGGAGTTAACACGGGTGTTGGGAGGAGGAGTCAACATGAATGATGGGGAGATGGGCTTAACACGGGTGTCAGGGAGGAGAGGTTAACATGGGTGGTTGGGAGGAGGGGTAATACAGGTGCTGAGGAGGAGGGGTTAACACAGGAGCTGAGGAGGAAGGATTAACACGGGTGTTGGTAAGGAAGGCTCAACACGGGTTCTGAGGAAAAGGGGTTATTATGGCTTTTAGAAGGGAGGGGTTAACGCGACTTTTGTGAAGGAGGGGTTAACACGGGTTCTGTAGAGCAGGGGTTAACACGGGTGTTAGTAAGGAGGGGGTTAAAAGGGGTGTTGGGGAAGAGGGGTTAACACAGTTGCTGGGAGGAGGGGTTAACACGGTTGCTGGAGAGCTAGAGTTAACACGGGTCTTGGTAAGGAAGGGTTAACACTCGTGTTGGGGAAGTAGAGTTAACACAGGAGGGGTTAACAAGGGTTCTGAGGAGAAGGGATTAACATGGATGTTGAGGAGGACGGGTTTACACAATTGTTGGGGAGTAGAGGTAACACTGGTGTTGGGAATGAGGGGTTAACACAATTACTGAGGAGGAGGGATTAACACGGGTTTTAGGGAGAAGGGGTTAACACGGGTGCTGGAGAGCAGGAGTTAACACGGGTGTTGGGGAAGAGGGGTTAGCACAGGTGTTGGAGAGGAGGGATTAACAAGGGTGATGATGATGAGGAGTTAACATGGGTGTTGGGGAGGGGGGATCAACACGAATGATTGGGAGGTGGGGTTAACACGGGTGTTAGGGAGAAGGGGTTAACACAGGTGTTGGGGAGGAGGAGTTAATAAAGGTGTTGGGAGGAGGTACTAACACAGGTGCTGAAGAGGATGGGTTAACTCAGGAGCTGAAGAGGACGGATTAACACGGGTGTTGGGAGGAGAGGTTAACACGAGTGTTGTGGAGGAGAGGTCAACACGGGTGTTGGGGAAGAGGGGTTTACGCAAGTGTTGGAGAGGAGGGGTTAACACGGATGCTTGGGAGGAGGGATTAACAGAGGTGCTGGGGAGGAGAGGTTAACACAGGTGTTGGGAAGGAAAGGTTAACACAAGTGTTGGGGGGAGGAATTAACATGGGTGTTGGTAAGAAAGGATTAACGCGGGTGTTGGGGAGGAGGGGTTGACTCGGATTGTTGGTAAGGAGGAGTTAACACGAGTGTTGGGAAAAGGGGTTAACACGGATGTTGGGGATGGGGATTAACATGGGTGTTAGGGAAGAGGGGTTAACACAGATGTTAGGGAGAAGGGGTTAACACGGGTGTTAGGAGGAGGGGTTGTTGGGGATGGGGGTTAACATGGGTGTTAGGGAGGAGGGGCTAACACAGATGTTAGGGAGAAGGGGTTAACACGGGTGTTAGGAGGAGGGGTTAACACTGGTCCTGGGGAGGAGGGATTAACACGGGTGTTGGGGAGGAAGGGTCATCAAGAATGACGGGGAGGTGGGGTTTACATGGGTGTCAGGGAGGAGGGGTTAACTTGGGTGTTGGGGAGGAGGGATTAATACAGGTACTAAGGAGGACGGATTAACACAGGAGCTGAGGAGGAAGCATTAACACGGGTGTTGGTAAGGAGTGGTCAACACGGGTTCTGGGGAGAAGGGGTTAATAAGGGTGTTGGGAAGAAGAGGTTAACACGAGTTTTGGGGAAGAGGCGTTAAGACGGGTTTTGGGGAGGAAGGGATTAATGTATGTGTTGGGGAGGAGGGGTTAACACAAGTGTTGGAGAGGAGGGGTATACACGGGTGATGGGGAGGAGGGGTTACCACACGTGTTAGGGAGGAGGGGTTAACATGGGTGTTGGGAAGGAAGGGTTAACACGAATGTTGGGGAGGAGGGGTAAACACTAGCATTGGGAGGAGGAAATAAAACGGGTGTTGGTAAGGTGTTAACATGGGTGTTGGAGAGGAGGGGTTGACACGGATTGATGGGATGGAGGGGTTAACACGAGTGTTAGGGAGGAGGGGTAAACACGAGTGTTGGGGAGTAGTAGTTAACACGGGTGTTGGTAAGGAGGGGTTAACACGGGTGTTGGACGAAGGGGTTAACACGGGTGTTGTTGATGAGGGGTTACATAGGTGTTGGGGAGGAGGGCTTAACAAAGATGTTGGGAAGAAGGGGTTAACATGGGTGTTGGGGAGGGGGAGTTAACACGGGTGTTGGGAGGAGGGGTTAACACTGGTGCCGAGGAGGAGGAATTAACACGGGTGTTGGAAGGGGTTAACACGGGTGCTGGAGAGCAGAATTTAACACGGGTGTTGGTAAGGATGAGTTAACAAGGGTGTTGGGGAAGAGAAATTAACACAGGGGCTGGGAAGGAAGGTTAACACGGATGCTGAGGAGCTGGAGTTAACACGGTTGTTGGTAAGGAGGGGTTAACGCGGGTGTTGGGGAAGAGGAATTAACACAGGGGCTAGGAATGAGAGGTTAACAAGGATTTTGGGTAGGAAGGGTTAACGTTGGTGTTGGGGAGGAAGGGTTAACATTGGTGTTGGGGAGGAAGGGTTTTCACAGGTGCTGAGAAGGAGGGGTCAACACGGGTGTTGGGAGAATAGGTAATACTGGTGTTGGGGAGGAGGGGTTAACACAGGAGCTGAGGAGGAGTGATTAACACGGGTGTTGAAGAGGAGTTGACACGGGTCCTGGTAAGGTGTTAACATGGGTGTTGGAGAGGAGGGATTGACACGAATTGTTGGGATGGAGGGGTTAACACGAATGTTAGGGAGGAGGGGTAAACACGAGTGTTTGGGAGTAGGTAGTTAACACTGGTGTTGGTAATGAGACGTTAACGTTGGTGTTGGGGAAGAGTGGTTAACACAGGTGCTGGGGAGGAAGGGTTCACATGGCTGTTGGGGAGGAGGGGTTAGCCCGAATGATGGGGAGGTGGGGTTAGGGAGGAGGGGTTAACACGGGTGTTGGGGAGGAAGAGTCAACACAGGTGCTGAGGAGGATGAGTTAAAACAGGAGCTGAGGAGGAGGGATTAACACGGGTGTTAGGAGGAGGGGTTAGCCCGAGTGATGGGGAGGTGGGGTTAGGGATGAGGGGTTAACAGGGGGTGTTGGGGAGGAAGAGTCAACTCATGTGCTGAGGAGGATGGGTTAAAACAGGAGCTGAGAAGGAGGAGTTAGCCCGAGTGATGGGGAGGAGGAGTTAACATGGGTGTTAGGGAAGAGGGGTTAACACGGGTGTTGGGGAGGAACAGTTAACACAGGTGCTGCGGAGGAGGAGTTAAAACAGGAGCTGAGGAGGAGGGATTAACACGGGTGTTGGGAGGATGGCTTAACACGGATGTTGGGGAGAAGAGGTTAACAAAGGTGTTGGTAAGGAGGGGTTAACACAAGTGTTGGGGAGGAGGGGTTAAAACTTGTGTTGGGAAAGAGGGGTTAACACGAATTCTGGGGAGGAGGGGTAAACACGAGTATCGGGGAGGAGTTAACACGGGTGTTGGTAAGAAGGGGTTAACACCGGTCTTGGGGAGAAGGGGTTGACACTGGTGTTGTGGATGAGAGGTTAATATGGGTGTTGAGGAGAGGTAAACATGGGTATTGGGGAGAAGGATTTAGCACTGGTGTTGGGGAGGATGGGTTAACACATGTATTGGAAAGAGGGGGTTAACACGGGAGTTGGGAAGGCGTTACAACGAGTGTTGGGGAGGAGGAGTTAACATGGGTGTTAGTAAGGAGGGGTTAACACGGTTGTTGGGGTAGGGGTTAACACAAGTGTTGGAGAGAAGAGGTTAGCACTGGTGATGGGGAGATGTAGTTAACACAGGAATTGGGGAGGAGGGGTTAACAGGAGTGTTAAGGAGGAGGGGTAAACACGAGTGTTGAGGAGTAGCATTTAACACAGGTGTTGGTAAGGAAGGGTTAACACAGGTGTTGTGGAGGAGGGGTTAACATGGGTGTTGGGGAGGAGGAGTTAACACAGATGCTGGTGAGAAGGGGTTGACATGAGTGTTGGGAAGGAGAAGTTAACACGTGTGTTGGGGAAGAGGAGTTAACACATGTGGTGAGGAGGGGAGATTAACACGGTTGTTGGGGAGGAGGGGTTAACACGAGTGATGGGGAGGTGGGGTTAACAATGAGCTCGGGAGTAAGTGTTAACAGGGGTGTTGGGAGGAAGGGTTAAAGCAAGTGCTGAGGAGGAGGGGTTAAAACAAGAGCTAAGGAAGAGGGATTAACACGGGTGCTGGGGAAGATGGGTTATTACGGGTGTTGGAGAGATGTTAACACGGGTGTTGGTAGGAGGGGTTAACACGGGTGTTGGTAGGAGGGGTTAACACAAGTGTTGGGAAGGAGGGGTTAAAAAGAGTTTTCGGGAGGAAGGGTTGATACAGGTGCTAAGGAGGAGGGGTTAAAACAGGAGCTGAGAAGGAGGGATTAACACGGGTGTTGGGGATGAGGGGTTAACACATTTGTTGGGAGGAGAAGTTAACACGGGTGTTGGTTAGAAGGGGCCAACACAAGTGTTGGGGAGGAAGGGTTAAAACTGGTGTTGGGAAGGAGGGGTTAACATGGGTGTTGGAGAGGAGGGGATAACACGGGTGTTGGGGAGAAGGAGTTAACACGGGTGTTAGGGAGGAGGGGTTAACACAAGTGTTGGGAGGAGGGGTTAACAAGGTTGTTGGAGAGGAGGGGTAAACACTGGTGTTGGGGAAAGGAGGTTAACACGGATGTTGGGAAGGAGGGGCTAACACGAGTGTTGAGGGGGAGGGCTAAACACAAGTGTTTGGGAGAAGTAGTTAACACGGGTGTTGGTAAGGCGAGGTAAACACGGGTGTTGGGGAGGAGGAGTTAACACAGGTGCTGAGGAGGAGGGATTAACACGGGTGTTGGGGAGGAGTTAACACGGGTGTTGGGGATGGGTTAACACAGGTATTGGGAAGAAGGGGTTAACACGGGTGTTGGAAAGGAGGTGCTACCAAGAGTGTTTGGGAGGAGGGGTAAACACGAATGTTGGGGAGGAGGAGTTAACACGGGTGTTGGTAAGGAGGGGTTAACACGGGTGTTGGGAGGAGGGTTTAACACAAGTGTTGGAGAGGAGGGGTTAACATGGGTGTTGGGGAGGAGGGATAAAACAGGAGTTGGGGAGGAGGGGTTAACACGAGTGTTAGTAAGAAGGGGTAAACACTAGCGTTAGGGAGGATGAATTAACACTAGTGTTGGTAAGGAGGGGTTAACACGGATGTTGGGGGAGGAGGCGTTAACACGGATTGTTGGGAAGGAGGGGTTAACGGGAGTGTTGGGGAGGAGGGGTAAACACGAGTGTAGGGGAGTAGTATCTAACATGAGTGTTGGTAAGGAGAGGTTAACACGGGTGTTGGGGATGAGGGGTTAATATGGATGTTGAGGAGGAGGGGTTAACATAGGTGTTTGTGAGAAGGGGTTAACACTGATGTTGAGGAAGAAGAGTTAATACGTGTGTTGGGGAGGAGGGGTTAACACTGGTGCTGAGGAGGAGGAAATAACGCGGGTGTTGGGAGGAGGGGTTAACACAAGTGATGGGGACGTGGGGTTAACAATGGTGCTAAGGAGGAGGGATTAAACCGGGTGCTGAGGAGGAAAGGTTAAAGCAGGTGCTGAGGAGGGGTTAAAACAGGAGCTGAGGAGGAGGGATTAACAAGGGATGTTGAGGATGAGGGATTAAGGAGGGTGTTGGGTAGGAAGGGTTAACAAAGGTGTTCAGGACAGGTGCTGAGGAGGAGGGATTAACACGGGTGTTGAGGAGGATGGGTTAACACGGGTGTTGGGGAAGAGAGGTTTACATGGGTGTTTGTTACGAGGGGTCAACACAAGTGTTGGGGAGGAGGGGTTAAAACTGGTGTGGGGAAGGAGGGGTTAAAAAGAGTTTTGGGGAGGAAGGGTGAATACAGGTGCTGAGGAGAGTTAAAACAGGAGCTGAGGAAGAGGGATTAACACGGGTGTTGGGGAGGAGGGGCTAACACGGGTGTTGGGAGGAGAGGTTAACACGAATGTTGGTTAGGAGGGGCCAACACAAGTGTTGGGGAGGAAAGGTTAAAACTGGTGTTGGGAAGGAGGGGTTAACAAGAGCTTTGAGGAGGAGGGGTAAACACGACCACTGGGGATGAGGAATTAATACGGGTGTTGGTAAGAAGGGGTTAATACGTGTGTTGGGCAGATGGGCTTGACGCGGGTGTTGGGGATGAGGGGTTAACATGGGTGTTGGAGTGGAGGGGTTATAACGGGTGTTGGGGAGAAGGAGTTAACACGTGTGTTGGGTAGGAAGGGTTAACACAAGTGTTGTGGAGGAGGGGTTAACATGAGTGTTGGGGAGAAGGGGTAAACACGAGTGTTGGGGAGGAGGAGTTAACATGGGTGTTGGTAAGGAGGGGTTAACACGGGAGATGGGGAGAAGAGGTTAACACGGATGTTCGAAAGGAAAAATTAACACGAATGTTAAGGGGGAGGGCTAAACACAAGTATTGGGGAGTAGTAGTTACCACGGGTATCGGTAAGGAGGGGATAACACGGGTGTTGGGGTGGAGGAGTTAACACAGGTTCTGAGGAGGAGGGGTTAACACAGGTGCCGAGGAGGAGGGATTAACAAGGGTGTTGGGGAGGAAAGGTTAACACGGGTGTTGGGAGGAGGTGTTAACACAGGTGTTCAGGAAAAGGGGTTAACACAGTTGCTGAGGAGTAGGGATTAACACGGTTGTTCGGGAGAAGGGGTTAACAAGGTTGCTTGAGAGCGGGAGTTATCACGGGTGGTGGTAAGGAGGCGTTAAAACGAGTGTTAGGGAGAAGAGGTTTATATGGATGTTGGGAAGGAGGGGTTACCGCGAGTGTTGAGGGGGAGAGCTAAACACGAGTGTTGGGGAGCAGTAGTTAGCAAGGGTGTTGGTAAGGAGGGGTTAACACGGGTGATGAGGAGGAGGGGTTAACACGAGTGTTGGGGAGGAGAGGTTAACACAGGTAATAGGGAGGAGAGGTTAACACGGGTGTTGGGGAAGAGGGGTTAACACAAGTGTTAGAGGGGAAGGGTTAACACTGGTGTTGGGAGGAGGGGTTAACACAGGTGTTGAGGAGGAGGGGTTAACGCGGGTGTTGGGAAGGAGGGTTAAAACGAGTGTTGGGGATGAGAGGTAAACAGTAGTGCTGGGGAGAAGGAATTAACACGGTTGTTGGTAAGGAGGGTTTAAAACGGATGTTGGGGAGGGGGGGTTGACACGGATAGTTGGGAAGGAGGGGTTAATACGAATGTTGGGGAAGAGAGGTAAACACGAGTGTTGGGGGTAGTATTTAACACGGGTGTTGGTAAGGAGGGGTTAATACGGATGTTAGGCGAAGGGGTTGACACGGGTGGTGTGGATGAGGGGTTAACATGGGTATTGGGAAGGAGGGGTTTACACAGGTGCTGGTGAGAAGGAGTTAACACTGGTGTTGGGAGGAAGAGTTAACACGTGTGTTGGGGAGGAGGGGTTAACACTGGTGGTGAGGAGGAGGGATTAACACGGGTGTTGGGAGGAGGGGTTAGCACGAGTGATGGGGAGGTGGGGTTAACAATGGTGCTTGGGAGGAGGGGTTAACACGGGTGTTGGGGAGAAGCGGTTAACACGGGTGTTGGGGAGGAGAGGTTAACATGGGTGTTGGTTAGGAGGGGTTAACAAAAGTGTTGGGGAGGAGGGGTTAAAACTGGTGTTAGGAAGGAGGGGTTAACAAAAGTTTTGGGGAGGAGGGTTAAACAAAAGTATTAGGGAGGAGGAGTTAACATGGTTGTTGGTAAAAAGGGGTTAACACGAGTGTTGGGGAGAAGGGGTTGACACGAGTGTTGGGATAAGGAGTTAACATGGGTGTTGGGGAGGAAGGGTTAACACGGGTGCCTGGAGGAGATAACAAGGGTGTTGGTGAGGAAGGGTTAACACAAGTGTTAGGGAGGAGGGGTTAACAAGAGTGTTGGAGAGGAGGGGTAAACAAGTGTGTTGGGGAGGAGGAGTTAACACGGGTTTTGGAAAGGAGGGGTAAACACGGGTGTTGGGGAGTAGGGTTTAGCTCAAGTGATGGGGAGATGGGGTTAATATGGTTGTTAGGGAGGAGAGGTTAACGCGAATTTTGGGGAGAAGGGGTAAACACGAATATTGGGGAGGAGTTAACACGGGTGTTGGTAAGATGGGGTTTACACGGGTGTTCGGGAGAAGGGGTCAATGTGGGTGTTGAGGATGAGGGGTTAATTTGGGTGCTGAGAAGGAGGGGTTAACACGGATGCTGGGGAGGAGTTAGCATGAGTGTTGGGAGGATGGTTTAACACAAGTATTGGGAAGGAGGGGTTAACACGGGTGTTGGGAAGGAGGTGTTACCAAGAGTGTTGGGGAGGAGGGATAAACACGAGTGTTGGAGAGGAGGAGTTAACACGGGTGTTGGTAAGGACGAGTTAACACGGGGGTTGGGAGGAGGGGTTATCACAAGTGTTGGAAAGGAGGGTTTAACACTGGTGTTGGGAGGAGTTAACAGAGGAGTTGGGGGAGGGGTTAACACGAATGTTAGATAGGAGGGTTAAACACTAGTGTTGGAGAGGAGAAATTAACTCTGGTGTTGGTAAGGTGGGGTTAACACGGGTGTTGGGGGGAGGGGTTGACACGGACTGTTGGGAAGGAAGGGTTAACACAAATGTTGGGGAGGAGGGGTAAACACGAGTGTTGGGAGCAGTATTTAACATGGGTGTTGGTAAGGAGGGGTTAACACGGGTGATGGGAAGGTGAGGTTAACAATGGTGCTAGGGAGGAGGGGTTAACACGGGTGTTGGGGAGGAAGGGTTAATTAAAACAGGTACCTGAGAAGGAAGAATTAAAACAGGAGCTGAGGAAGAGGGATTAAAACTGGTGTTGAGAAGGAGGGGTTAACATGGGTGTTAGGGAGGAGAGGTTAACACGGGTGTTGATTAGAATGGGTTAACACAAGTTTTGGGGAGGAGTGGTTAAAACTGGTGTTGAGAAGGTGGGGTTAACACGAGTTTTGGGAAGGAGGGATAAACACGATTATTGGGTAGGAGGAGTTAACAGGGGTGTTAGTAAGAAGGGATTAACGCGGGTGTTGGGAAGAAGGGCTTGACACGGGTGTTGGGGATGAGGGGTTAACTTGGGTGTTGGGGAGGAGGGGTTAACACTGCTGTTCGGGAGAAGGAGTTAACACGGGTGTTGGAGAGGAAGGGTTAACACAAGTGTTGTGGAGGAGGAATTAGCACGAATGGTGGGGAGAAGAGGTAAAAACGATTGTTGGGAAGGAGTTAACATGGGTGTTGGTAAGGAGGGGTTAACACGGGTGTTGGGGAGAAGAGGTTAACACGGATGTTGGGAAGAAGGGGTTAACACGAGTGTTGAGGGGGAGGGCTTAACACGAGTGTTGGGGAGGAGAGGTTAACACGGGTGCTGGGGAGGAGTGGTTATGACAGGTATTGAGGAGGAGGGATTAACACGGGTGTTAGGGAGGAGAGGTTAACATGTGTGTTGGGAGGAAAGGTTAACACGGGTGTTGGGGAGGAGAGGTTAACATGGATGTTGGGGAGGAGGGGCTAGCACAGGTGTTGGGAAAGAAGGGTTAACACGGGTGCTGAGGAGGAGGGATTAGCATAGTTGTTGGGAGGAGGGATTAACACGGAGGATTAACACTGCTGCTGAGTAGGAGGGGTTAACACAGTCGCTGAGGAGGATGGATTAACACGGGTGTTGGGTAGGAGAGGTTAACATAGGTTTTGGGGAGGAGGGGTTAACACGGCTGTTCAGGAGGAGGGTTTAACACAGGTGATGAGGGGGAGAGATTAATACGGGTGTTGGGGAGAAGGAGTTAACACGGGTGCTGGAGAGGAGTTAACACGTGTGTTGGTATGGTGGGGTTAACACGGATGTCGCAGAATAGAGGTTAAACACGAATGTTGGGGGGAGAGGTTAACACGATTGTTGAGGGGGAGGGCTAAACACGAGTGTTGGGGAGTAGTAGTTAACAAAGGTGTTGGTAAGGAGGGGTTAACACGGGTGTTTGGGAGGAGGGGTTAACACGGGTGCTGAGGGGGAGGGGTTAAGACAGGTACTGAGGAGGAGGGATTAACACGGGTGTTGGGGAGGAGAGGGTAACACGGGTGATGAGGAGAAGTTAACACAGGTGTTGGGAGGAGGGGTTTTCACAAGTGTTGGAGAGGAAGGGTTAACATTGCTGTTGGAGGAGAGGTTAACACAGTTGTTGAGGAGGAGGGGTTAACATGGGTGTTGGGAAGGAAGGGTTAACACGGGTGTTGGGGAGGAGGGGTAAAGAGTAGTGTTGGGAGGAGGAATTAACACGGGTGTTGGTATGTAGGTGTTAACACTGGTGCTGGGGAGGAGGGGTTGACAAGGATTGTTGGGAAGGAGGGGCTAAAACGAGTGGTGGGGAGGAGGGATAAACACGAGTGTTGGGGAATAGTAGTTAACACAGGTGTTGGTAAAGAGGGGTTACCACTGGTGTTTGGAAGGAAGTGCTATTTCAAATGCTGAGGAGGAGGGAATAGAATGGGTGGAGGGATTTTCGCGGGTGCTGGGAGGAGAGGTAACACGGGTGTTGGGGAGGAGGGGTTAACATAGGTGCTGAGGAAAATGGATTAACACGGGTGTTGGGGAGGAGAGGTTAAGACGAGTGTTGGGGAGGAGGGGTTAACATGGGTGCTCAGGAGAAGGGGTTTACACAGGTGCTGAGGAGGAGGGATTAACATGGGTATTGGGGAGAAGGGGTTAACATGGGTGCTGGAGAGCAGGAGTTTACTCGGGTATTGGTAAGGAGGGATTGACACGGGAGTTGGGAAGAAGGGTTAACACTGGTGCTTGAGAGGAGGGGTTAACACGGGTGATGGGGAGGAGGAGTAAACACGGGTATTGGGGAGGAGAGGTAATACGAATGATGGGGATGTGGGTTAACACGGGTTTTAGGTTGGAGAGGTTAACGCGGGTGTTGGGGAGGAGGGGTTAGTACAGGTGCTGAGGAGAAGGGTTAACACAGGAGCTGAGGAGGAAGGATTAACAAGGGTATTGGTACGGAAGGGTCAGCACGGGTTTTGAGGAGAAGGGGTTATACGGGTGTTGGGAAAGAGGGATTAACACGAGTTTTGGGAGGAGGGAGTAACACGGGTGTTGGTGGAGGAGGGGTTAACACGGGTTTAGGGAGGAGGTGTTAACACGGCTGCTGGGGAGGATAGGTTAAAACAGGTGCTGAGAAGGAGGGATTAACACGGGTGTTGGGGAGGTGAGGTTAACACGAGTGTATGGGGGAGGGGTTAAGACAATGGTTGGAGGGAAGGGTTAACACTGCTGTTGGGAGGGGGGTTAACACAGGTGTTGGGGAGGAGGGGTTGACACGAGTGTTGGGAACGAGGAGTTAACACGAGTGTTGGGGAGGATGGGTAAACACGAGTGTTGGAAGTAGTAGTTAACACGGGTTTTGGTAAGGAGGGGTTAACACGGATGTTCGGGAGGAGGGGTTGGCACGGGTGTTGGGGATGAGGGGTTAACATGGATGTTGAGGAGGAGGGGTTAGCACAAGTGTTGGAAGAAGGAGTTAACACGAGCGTTGGGGAGGAAGATTTAACACAAGTGTTGTGGAGGAGGCGTTTACATAGGTGTTGGGAAGGAGGTGTTAACACGAGTGTTGGTGAGAAGGGGTAAACACGAGTTTTTGGGAGGAGTTAACGCGGGTGTTGGTAAGGAGGGGATAACATGGGTTTTTGGAGAAGTTAACACGGATGTTGAGAAGAAAGGGTTAACACGAGTGTTGAGGAGGAGGGCTAAACACGAGTGTTGAGGAGTAGTAGTGAACATGGGTGCTGGTAAGGAGGGGTTAACTCTGATGCTGGGGAGGAGAGGTTAACACGGTTGGTGAGGAGGAGGGGTTAACACAGGTGCTGGGGAGGAGGACTAACACGGGTTTTAGGGAAGTGATTAACACGGACGTTGGGGAGGAGGGGTTAACACGGGTGTCGGGGAGGAGGGATTAACACGAGTGTTGGGAAGGTGGTGATAAAATGAGTGTTGGGAAGAGGGGTGAACACGAGTGTTAGGGAAGAGGAGTTAACACGGGTTTTTGGTTAGGATGGGTTAACACAGGTATTGGGGAGAAGAGGTTAACACTGATGTTGGGAAGGATGGGTTAACACGAGTGTTGAGGAGGAGGTCTAAACACGAGTATTGGGGAAAAGTAGTTAACACGGGTTTTGGTAAGAAGGGGGTTAACACGGGTTTTGGGGAGAATGGGTTAACACGAGTGTTGGGGATGAGAGGTTGATATGGGTGTTGGAGAGGAGGGGTAAACATGAGTGTTGGGAAGATGTTAAAACGGGTGTTGGGAAGGAGGGGTTAACTCGGGTGTTGGGAGAAGGGGCAACACCGGTATGGAGGAGGAAGGGTTAACTCATGTGCTGAGGAGGAGGGATTAACATAGTTGTTGGGGAGGAGTGGTTAACACAGGTGTTTGGAGGAGAGGTAAAACGGGTGTTGGGGAGGAGTGGTTAACATAGGTGTTGAGGAAAAGGGATTAGCAAGGGTGTTGGAGAGAAGGGGTTAACACGGGAATTGGGAGGAGAGGTAACACGGGTATTAGGGGAGGAGGGGTTAACGTATGTGCTGAGGAAAAGGGATTAACACGGGTGTTGGTAAGGAGGGGTTAACGCGGGTGTTGGGGAGGAGAGGTAATACGGGTGTTGGGGAAAAGGCGTTAACACAGGTGCTAGAGAGCAGAAGTTATCACGGGTGTTGGTAAGGAGGGGTTAACACGGGTGTTTGGGAAGAGGAGTTAACACAGGTGCTGTGAGGAGGGTTAACACGGGTACTGCAGAGCAGCAGTTAACACGGTTGTTGTTATGGAGGGGTTTTCACAGGTGCTGACGAGGGTTTAACACTGGTTTGGGGGATGAAGGGTTAGCTCATATGCTGAGGAGGAGGGATTAACACGGTTGTTAAGAGGAGGTTTTAACACGGGTGTTGGGAAGAGAATTTTCAGGGGTGTTGGGGAGAAGGTGTTAACACGGGTGTTGGGGAAGAGGGGTTAATATGGATAATCTGGAGGAGGCGTTGACACAGGAGCTGAGGAGGAAGGATTAACACGGGTGTTGGTAAGGAGAGGTCAACACGGGTTTTGAGAAGAAGGGGTTAATAAGGGTGTTGGGAAGAATGGGTTAACACGGGTTTTGGGGAAAAGGGGGTAACACGGATGTTGAGGAGGAGGGGTTAACACGGGTGTTGGGGAGGGTTTAACACGGGTGTTGAGGAGGAGGGATTAACACAGGTGCTAAGGAAGAATGATTAACACGGGTGGTGTAACACGGATGTTGGGGAGGAGGGGTTAACACAAGTGTTGGAGAAAAGGGGTGAACATGGATGTTGGGGAAGAGGGGTTAACATGGTTGTTGGGAAAGATGGATTAACACGAGTGTTTGGGAGGAGTGGTAAATACTAGTGATGGGAGGTGGAATTAATACGGGAGTTGGTAAGGAAGGGTTAACACGGATGTTGGAGAGGAAGAGTAGACACGGATTGTTAGGAAGGAGGGGTTAACACGAGTAGTGGGGAGGAGGGGTAAACACGAATGTTGTGGGGTAGTAGTTAACACGAGTGTTGGTAAGGAGAGGTCAAAATGGGTGTTGGGAGAAGGGGTTAACACAGGTGTTGTGGATGAGGGCTAAACACGAGTGTTGGGGAGTAGTAGTTAACACAGGTGCTGGTGAGGAGGGACTAACACGGGTGTTGGGAGAAACGGTTAACACGAGTGTTGGGGAGGAGCGGTTAACACTGATGCTGAGGAAAAGAGATTAACACGGGTGTTGGTTAAGAGGGTTTATCACAGGTGTTCGGGAGGAGGGGTTAAAACTGGTGTTGGGAAGGAGAGGTTAACACGAGTTTTGGGGAGGAGGGGTAAACACAAGTGATGGTGAGGAGGGGTTAACACGGGTGTTTGGAATTAGGTGTTAATACGAATGTTGGGGAGGAGGGGTAAACAAGAGTGTTTTGGAGGACGAGTTAACATGGGTGTTGGTACGGAGGGGCTAACACGGGTGTTGGGAGGAGGGGTTAACACAGATGTTGGGGAGGAGGGGCAAACACGAGTGTTGGGAAGGAAGGGTTAACACGAGTTTTGGGGAGGAGGGGTAAACACGAGTGTTGGGGAGGAGGAGTTAACACGAGTGTTGGTAAGGAGAGGTTAACACAGGTGTTGGGGAGAAGAGGATAACACGGATGTTGGGAAGGAGGGGTTAACACGAGTGTTGAGGAGGAGGGCTAAACACGAGTGTTGGGAAGTAGTAGTTAACACAGGTGTTGGTGAGGAGGGATTAACATGGGTGTTGGGAGAAACGGTTAACACAAGTGTTCAGGAGGAGGGGTTAACATAGGTGCTGAGGAAAAGAGATTAACACGGGTGTTGGGGAGAAGGGTTATCATAGGTATTTGGAAGAGAGGTAACACGGGTGTTGGGGAGGAGGAGATGACATAGGTGCTGAGGGAAAGGGATTAACATGGGTGTTGAGGAGAAGGGGCTAAAATGGGTCCTAAAGAGCAGAAGTTAACACGGATGCTGGTAAAGAGGGGTTAACACGAGTGATTGGGAAGAATGGTTAACACAGGTGCTGGGGAGGAGGGGTTAACACGGGTACTGGAGAGCGGAAGTTAACACGGGTGTTGCTAAGGAGGGGTTTCCACAGGTGCTGACGAGGGATTAACACGGGTGTTTGGAATTAGGTGTTAATATGAATGTTGGGAGGAGGAGTAAACAAGAGCGTTTTGGAGGAGGATCTATCATGGGTATTGGTAAGGAGGGGTTAACACGGGTGTTGGGGAGGAGGGGTTAACACAGATGTTGGGAGGAGGGATTAACACGGGTGTTGGGAAGGAAGGGTTAACACGAGTGTTGGGGAGGAGGGGTATACACGAGTATTGGGGACTAGTAGTTAACACGGGTGTTGGTAAGGAGGGGTTAACACAGGTGTTGGGGAGAAGAGGTTAACACGGATGTTAGGAAGGAGGGGTTAACACGAGTGTTGAGGAGGAGGGCTAAACACGAGTGTTGGGGATTAGTAATTAATACGGGTGTTGGTGAGGAGGGGTAAACATGGGTGTTGAGGAGAAAGGGTTAACACGAGTGTTGGGAGGAGGGATTAACACAGGTGTTGGGAGGAGGGGTACCACGGGTGTTGGGTAAGAAGGGTTAACTCATGTGCTGAGGAGGAAGGATTAACACGGGTGTTGGGTAAGAGGGATTAACCTGAGTGTTGAGAAGAGAGGTAACACGGGTGCTGGGGAGGAGGGGTTAACGTAGGTGCTGAGGAAAAGGAATTAATACCGATGTTGGGGAGAAGGGGTTATGGCGGGTGTTGGGAGGATAGGTAACACTTGTGCTGGGAAGGAGGGGTTAACATAGGTGCTGAGGAAAAGGGACTAACACGGGTTTTGGGAGGACGGGTTAACACGGGAGTTGGGAGGAGAGGTAACATGGGTGTTGGGGAGGAGAGGTTAACATAGGTGCTACGGAAAGGGATTAACATGGGTGTTGGGGAGAAGGGGTTAACACTGGTGCTAGAGAGCAGAAGTTGACACGGGTTTTGGTAAGGAGCGGTTAACATGGGTGTTTGGGAAGAGGGATTAACACATGTGCCGGGGAGGAGAGGTTAGTACGGGTACTGGAGAGCAGGAGTTAACACGGGTGTTGTTAAGGAGGGGTTCTCACAGGTCCTGACGACGATTTAACACGGGTGTTTGGAGGAGAGGTAACACGGGTTTAGGGGAGGAAGGGTTAACTCATATGCTGAGGAGGAGGGATTAACACTGGGTGTTGAAAGGAGGGGTTAACTCAGGTGTTGGAAAGAGATGTAACAGGGGTGTTGGGAGGGGAAAATACGGGTGTTGGGGATGAGGGGCTAATATGGGTGATGAGGAGTTAACACAGGAGCTGAGGAGGAAAGATTAACATGGGTGTTAGTAAGGAGGGGTCAGCACCGATTTTGAGGAGGAGTTAATACGGGTGTTTGGAAGGAGAGGTTAACACGAGTTTTCGGAAGGAATGGGTAACATGGGTGTTGGGAGGAGAAGTTAACACGGGTACTGGGGAGAAGCAGTTAACAGAGGTGCTGAGGAGGAAGGATTAACATGGGTATTGGGGAGGAGAGGTTAACACGAGTGTTGGGAAGAGGGGTTAACAGAAATGTTGGAGAGGACTGTTGAACACGGGTGTTGGGAGGAGGGGTTAACAAAGGTGTTGGTGAGGAGGGGTTAACACGGGTGTTGGGAAGGAAGGCTTAACACGAGTGTCGGGGAGGAGGGGTAAACACTAGTGTTGGGGAGGTTGAATTAATACGGTGTTGGTAAGGAGGGGTTAACACGGGTGTTGGAGACGAGGGGTTGACATGGATTGTTGGGAAGGAGGGGTTAACACGAGTGTTAGGGAGTAGTAGTTAACACGGATTTTGGTAAGGAGGGGTTAACACAGGTGTTGGGACATGGGGTTAACATAGGTGTTGTGGATGAAGGATTGAAATGGGTGTTGGGAGCAGGGGATAACACAGGTGTTGGGGAAAAGGGGTTAACACGGATGTTTGTTTAGAGGGGTTAACACAAGTGTTGGGAGGAGGGGGTAAAACTGGTGTTGGGAAGAAGGGGTTAACACGAGTTTTTGGGATGAGGGGTAAACACAAGTGTTGAGAGGAGGAGTAAACACGGGTGTTCGGAATTAGGTGTTAACATGAATGTTGGGGAGGAGGGTAAACACAATTTTTTTGGAGGAGGAGTTAACACGGGTGTTGGTAAGGAGGGGCTGAAACGGGTGTTTGGGAGAAGGGGTTAACATAAGTGTTGGAGAGGAGGGGTTAACACGGGTGTTGAGAAAGAAGGCTTAGAACGAGTGTTATGGAGGATGGGTAAACACTAGTGTTAGCGAGGAAGAATTAACAAGGATGTTGGTAAGAAGGGGTTAACATGGGTGTTGGGGACGAGTGGTTGACACGGATTGTTGGGAAGGAGGGGTTAACACGACTGCTGGGGAGAAGGGGTAGACACGAGTGTTGGGGATTAGTATTTAACATGGGTGTTGGTAAGGAGGGGTTAACATGGGTGTTGGGAGAAGAGGTTGACACGGATGTTGGGATTAGATTTTAACATGGGTGTTGGGGAGGAGGGGTTATCTCATATGTTGGAGAGAAAGGTTAACACGGGTGTTGGGAGGAGGAGTTAACACGTGTGTTGGGGAGGAGGGGTTAACACTGGTGGTGAAGAGGAGGGATTAACATGGGTATTAGTGAGTAAGGGTAAACACGTTTAATGGGGAGGTGGGGTTAACATAGGTGTTAGGGAGGAGGGGTTAACACGGGTGTTGGAGAGGAAGGGTTAGTAGAGGTGCTGTAAAGGAGGGGTTAAATCAGGAGCTAAGGAGGAGGGATTAACACGGGTGTTGGGAGGAGGGGTTAACACGGATGTTGGGGAGGAGAGGTAAACACGAGTGTTGGTTAGAAGGGGTTGACACGGGTGTTGGGGATGAGGGGTTAACATGGGTATTAGGGAGGAGGGGTTAACACGGGAGTTGGGCAGAAGGAGTTAACACGGGTATTAGGGAGGAAGGGTTAACACAATTATTGGGGAGGAGGGATTAACAGATTTATTGGGAGGGAGGTGTTAATACGAGTGATGTGGAGGAGGGGTAAACATGAGTGTTGGGGAGGAGGATTTAACACGGGTGTTGGTAAGGAGGGGAAACCTCGGGTGTTTTGGAAAAGGGGTTAACACAGATGTTGGGAAGGAGGGGTTAACACGAGTATTGAGGAGGAGGACTAAACATGAGTGTTGAGGAGTAGTAGTTAACACGGTTGTTGGTAAGAAGGGGTTAACAGGGATGTTGGGGAGGAGGGGTTAACACGGGTGGTGAGGAGGAGGGGTTAACACAGGTGCTGAGGAGGAGGGACTAACACAGGTTTTGGGGAGGAAAGGTTAACACGGGTGTTGGCGAGAAGAGGATAACACTGGTGTTGGGAGGAGCGGTTAACAGAAGTGTTGGAGAGGAGGGGTCAACACGGGTGTTGGGAAGAAGAGGTCAACAGAGGTGTTGGGGAGGAAGGGTTAACACGAGTACTGGGAAGGAGGAATTAACACGATTGTTAGGGAGGAGAAGTTAACACGAGTATTTGGAGTAGTAGTTAACACGGGTGTTGGTAAGGAGGGGTTAACACGGTTGTTGGGAGAAGGGGTTAACACAGATGTTGGTGATAAGGGGTTAACATGGGGGTTGGGGAGGAGGGGTTAACAGAGGTATTGGGGAGAAGGGGTTTAACACGGATGTTGGAGAGGAGGAGTTAACACGTAGCTTAGGGACGAGGGGTTAACACTGGTGCATAGGAGGAGGGATCAATACGTGTGTTTGTTAGGAGGGGTTATCACGAGTGATGGGGAGGTGGGGTTAACATGGGTGTTGGGGAGGAGGGGTTAACACAGTTGCTGAGGAGGAGGGATTAACACGGGTGTTGGGGAGGAGAGGTTAAAACAGGTGCCAAGGAGGAGGGATTAACATGGGTGCTGGGAAAGTGGGGTTAACAAGGGTACTGGAGAGTAGGGTGTGTCATTTTTCAAAACATGGAAAAAATCAAATTTGGTAGTGATATTAATGTGCCTTTTTACTCCCAAATGTGAGATATATATGCCAAACTGGACTAAAATTACTCTATGCTACATCAATTTCATCCTAAAGTTTCATTATCATTTTATTTTGATAAAAAATGTAAATCAATATGAATTACTAAGGTGACTCAAATATTGATCTCATATAAGCAGTTGGAGCTTGTTTATATTTCTGTAGATACTATACAACATACGCTAAAGAACATGAACAGAATAGGCTACCAGTTTCTTCATGTTCCCAGCGTTCCAGTACGTCACTCAACCCCGTGCGCTCACTGCTCAGCCGCCTTCTAGAAGCCGGAGTTAGTGGTTACCTCGCACTGCACTCTGCAGTCTGCACTGCACAGAAGCTTATATTCAAATATATCAATGTAAGTATGACACATTAAATTTGGCTATTACACGGTATTCTGCTTAGCAATCTCATATGAGATGTGCCTCGACCAATGTCCTATTCTCGTATTTTTTTGATTCTTTTCTTTTATTTTTTCATTATCTATATCAAAATTGTCTTAGGAATTCAAAAATATCATTTTTATTTCGAAAAGACTACAGAAAATAGCCGTTATTTCCATTTACATATAGGAGTTTGTGTGGTACGATACAGGACTCGCTGACTTGGCTGAGGCCTTACAGATATTTCGTTTTTTTTTTTCGGACACTGTTCACTTTCCATAAACCTAGAGAAATAACGCATCACTCAAAGGCCTTCATATTACCACCATCTATGTTGTAAATAATGATAAAAACAGTGGTTTAGTTAGTTTTACTGAATTCCCTATATAAAATACCTTGCGTGTGGTTGAAAGAGTCGCAGTCTACGGGCAGTAAACTCATTCGATTGAAAAAAGTTTTAGTTTACCTTTAGAAGATAATTTTCGGTGTAGTAAAAGTTAAAAAAAAAAAACGAATTTTAAAAGCTAACTATGATATTCTATAATTCCTGCGTCAAATGACGTTCGAATCATAAAAATCGAGATATCTATGACTGAAATATCTTCGTTTTTGTTGGATAGGGTCAAAGACTCATTCTGCAGGTGGGCGGGGGGAAATACATAATGTGAATATAAAATATTTATGTAAACATATTGTCATATTATTCTACGATGTATATCAAAATATTTTCATTATTCTCTTTCATTCAAACAAAATTATTTCTTCTGTTTTCAGATATTCACAAGATGTCAAAACTAAAGACTAGAGGTCAGCTATCATCCCACTTGAGCCTGTTAATTGGTACAGGGAAAGAACTTCCAGTATAAGAGCTACCAACAGTGAGAGACATTCTGCGATTTGGGTTACTCCTTCGAGAACAAAATTCCAAGGACAGAAGGAACTATACGGACAAGGAACTCATCAGTGATATCATACCCCATCTTCTGCACCAATGGACAAAAGCTAATGCTCTATTCAAGCCTCCAGTGATCATTCAGTGTCGAACAATTGAGCAAAAACTTAAGGGATTGTGGCAAAAAGCAGTTCATGTATCACTTGGTAAAGGAAACTTAGCAAAGAAAAATGCATTTC
>JAYMFT010090316.1:0-14047 GCA_038088735.1 Panulirus argus | reverse complement strand
TAAGGGGAGGAGGAAGAAGACTAAGGGGAGGAGGAGGAAGACTAAGGGGAGGAGGAGGAAGACTAAGGGGAGGAGGAAGAAGACTAAGGGGAGGAGGAGGAAGACTAAGGGGAGGAGGAAGAAGACTAAGGGGAGGAGGCGGAAAACTAAGGGGAGGAGGAAGAAGACTAAGGGGAGGAGGAGGAAGACTAAGGGGAGGAGGAGGAAGACTAAGGGGAGGAGGAGCGGTGATCGCGCGACTCCTCAGGTTATCGATCGGGTGGTCTCTCTGGTCAGCTGTGGCGACCGTGTTGTCCGGCCGCCCACCCAGGCCCACTCGCCCACCCATCCCAACCCACTCGCCCTCAGCCTACCCACCCCAGCTCTCTCGCCCTCAGCCCACCCACCCACGCCCAGTCGCCCCCAGCCCAACCCAGCCAGCACTTCCTCATCCCAGATAAGCCAATCGCCCTCAGCCCAACACAGCCCACTCACCTTAGCTAAGCCCACTCCGAATCGCTCACCCTAGCCCACTCGCTCTCAGCTGACTCTAACCTAATCGTCCTCTGTCTAAGCCGCCCACTCGACCTCAGCGCACCCCTACCCATTCGCTTGCAGTTCACCCAGGTCCACTCGCCCTCAGCTCATGACACAGCCCAAGGCTCAGACACGGACTTTGACATAGCCCCTGACAGTCAGACATAACCACAGCTGACATAACCACAGCATCTGATACGGCCGCGACCACAGCCGCTGCTACTGACCCCGGACGGCCCACGGTCAGGAGCGCTGACCTCTGCTGCTCTGAAGTGGGTCTGACACGCGAATGATGAGATTCAACCCGAGTAAATGTAGAGTAATGAGGTTGGGTCGCAGCTACGGCGGGAGACAAGGTGCAGGAATCTCCCTGTGAAGGACAAATGACAGTAGACGTCGCCTCCCTTCCCCCCACCTATCGCCAGAGTCCCATATTAAAAGAATGATTAAGGTGACAAAAACTGTCTGCTGGCAAATACCAAAATAACACTCATATACAATACAGCCAACAGGATTGCTCGGTTTTACATATGGAAATACAGTATGTATGGCGAAAGATACAGTACTCACTCTCCATAAAGCTCCGATCACATTCCACTTGGAATACATCATTCAGTTTGGGTCACTAGACTTGATGAAACAATAAGAAAACCAAGCGAATCCAAAGAAGAGCAGCAAAACTATTTCCGTGACTCAGAAATAAACCTCATAAAGATTACTCCCTCTAAACAAGTACAAACCCTGAAAGGTCTATAACAAGTCTGAAAATGCTAGATATTTTTGACAATATAGAATATGAAGGTTTCTTCCCCTCAGACAGAATCAATGACCAATTATAACAGTAAGACGAATAAAGGAAGGAAATGTAATAGGAATGTCGACGATACTGTATATATGATGCTCTTCGACTTACGATGGAGTTGCGTTCCGATAAACCCATCGTAAGTTGAAAATTACGTAAGTCGAAAATACATCTAATACTGTAAAACTAACCTACCGATCATCATAGCTTAAAACAGCCAACCTTATACGTTCTCACCAGCATCACGAGAGAGCATCGTACCGCACAACGATGGTGCGGGAAAAGATCAAAATAAAAAATTCGAAATAGAGTTTCTACTATGTATCGTTATCGCTCCATCTTAATGTCGAGAAATCGTAAGTCGAAAAATCGTAAGTTGAACCATCGTAAGTCGGGGAGCTTCTGTATATATGTATATTCTTCATCAGCTGTAGACTGGCAGGATATTGGAATAAACACCAGATATAGTAAATGTAAACCTTACCATTATCATATCAAGGCTAGACGGATATTTCAGTAATATATGTCATCAGAATATAGTTATGATACAGGATTTACCTTTCTATTTAAAACTACTGCTTACTGAATGCTATACGTAGCATTTCCTTTCTCCGTTGCAAACTCCAGCCCCAGCGTCACCCACTCTGAGTGAGAAGCTTCCCCGTTCACTCATTCCTATAGAATTTCCATGGCAGTATAGATTCCCCAACACTACATGGTGTTTCTTCTCACTACTTTTTCCTGCCGGTTGTTGAGCCAGAGGGAGAGGTGGGTAGGGAGGAGCTTTCTGCTTTACTATCCTGTTTCTATCACAATTAAAATAATCATGGCAGCACGTATTCTCGTCATGGAGCATTAGATTTCCTGTCATACGTCTTTCTCATACTCTCTCTCATGCCTCTGACACAGCCACACCTCCTGACACAGCCGGGCCTCAGCCAGACTCCCTAATATACCTTGAGACGGCCAGAGTGACGGTTACAACAGACCATCGGCCGCTTGTTCCATATTCACGACTCTCTCTCAGGGGTAAGTTGGCACCCTCCCTCCCACCACATCTAACTACCTCGTGGTGCCATCTGCGGGGGCAGCGGAACCTGTGGGGGTAGCGCCACCTGCGAGAGGTATTGCCACCTCCGGGGTAGAACCATCAGCGGGGGTAGCGCCACCTGTGTTGGGCTGGCGCCATCTGAGGACTGACACTCACGTTCCTCCAGAAATACAGACGGATTTTAACGGGTACACAGGAGTACAGCAGGGCGGCAGCCCTTACGTCAGAGGAAGTGGAGGAGGGGGACGTGCTGTGGTGTAGGGGGACATAGCATGGTGTTGTGGTGGGTACACTGTAGTACAGAGGGACATAGAGTGGCACTGTGGCGGATAGAGAGTGATGTAAGTGATAGAGTGTGGTGTGGCGGGACACAGTGTGACGTGGGTGGGTGTGTGGCGGGGACGGGATGTGGCAAGACGCACAACAAACACTGAAAACAATTTATGAATTCCCTCCGGTTCATAAACGTGTTTGATATAAGAAAACCAAAGGATCTTTATGTAAAATTTTTTCAACTAACATTTCTATGTAGTGAAGTGTTTTTCTATTTAGGCCATCATTATGATATTATTACATACTGATCCCTCCCAGGAGAACACTTTCCTCCTGTTCTACAATGAGAGTTATGAAGAAAGACCTCGTGTTCTCTGGTGTGTGAACAAGATCCTATATTCAAACTTTTGTTTTGTTAAATCTTTTATTCAAAACTATATGATTTCTCTATCTCTCTATCTCCATTTCTCTATCTCTCTATCTCCATTTCTCTATCTCTCTATCTCCAGATACCTTCAGTTTTATCTCCTTGTGTTCCGTGTTGTGCCATCCTGTTGAAACGGGCAATAAACCTTCCCTATTTTTACCCGGACCAATTTGAAATTTGTCTCCTAAAATCGCACTCGTGTCATCTCGTTTATCAATAAGAATAAGCACAATAAAGTCTCGCCATCTGAATCTAAATGCAAGATGAAATGATGGCACATCTGACCTGTCAGAAATAGGCAAATCAGGAATGTACAGGAGATTACAAACTGTTTATATAATAAGTAAAATCAGTGATCTCTAGAGGGCAAGAGCGGCACGCGCCGCCCGGGCTGCGCGTGCCGCCCGAGTTGCCACTTCATTTTTTATCAAAAATTTTGTGGTAATTACTGTCATTAACTCTCTAAGTTATTCATGGATGTCGCGTAATATTTTCTTGGTCATTAACAGTGTCACCACCGCCACCACCACCATCTGTGGTGTCGCCACAAACCCCGTTACTACCACCACCACGACCCTCTTCAGCACCGTTACGTTACTGTTACGACCACGACGACTCTCTTTGCGGTGTTCCAACGACCTCGTTACTACCGCAAACGACCATATATAGTTTCTGTGCCATAAGAGTGACCAACTGTGGCGCCGTTACGATCTGTTCACATCTACCGTCCGTGGTGTCGCTACGACCCAGATACGACCACCTGTGGTGCCGTTAAGGTCCCTGTACGACCACCTGTGGTGTCTTTAATATTCCTGTACGACCACCGCGAACATTTGTGGCCTCTTTACCTCCCTGTACGACCACTATTTGTCGTCACCACCTCTATATGACCACCATGACCATCTGTGGGTGTCGTTACCACCAGCATACGACCACCAAGACCATCTTCACTATGACCATCTGTGGTGTCGTTACTTCCAGGGTACGACCACCATGACCATCTTCACTATGACCATCTGTGGGTGTCGTTACCACCAGCATACGACCACCAAGACCATCTGTGGTGTCGCTACCTGCAAGTGTACGACCACCATGATCATCTACACTGTCGTTAACCCGACATCGTGACTACCTGCGGTCGTACAGCACCACAGTACACTACCCCTTGTGTCGTCTGAGTCGTTCCCGCAAAAGTAAGAACCACGGACGTCTCTTGTCATCAACCTACAAACTAATCACACCGGGAAGTAATTAAGAAGCAATTACCAGAGAGTACGCGACCCCTCACAGCTACAAGATGTACTAGTATTGCCTCTGAAACATCTGTCCATATACCTGACATGACCGACTGGCCCTATATACCTGTCCTGACCCTTGGAACCACACACACCTGGCACAGCTAATGACGACACAGAAGACATGGGGAACAACCGTGCAACATACCTGGCGTAAAGACAGTTGTTCCACACACTTGTACCAAGTAGAAATGAATGGCTGTCGAGCACCGGTGTATAATAAATAACAATACTCGACACTGCAGTATACCTACATGTGCATATTTTCTTTTCTACTGAATCGTTTAGACAGACAAGAGGAATTTTATTCCTTATAATCAAATCATTTTCATTAGCTTTTAAAACGATATAGTCTAATTTGGAGGAAAAATGAATGATCTCCCGAATGATGTCTTTCAATCATACACGACGGATGCATGAGCAGAGCAAACGGAAAAGTCAACAAAAAAAAAATATTTCCTTCCCCTTAGCGTGGATAATCTAGTCTGGATGTGTTGGGCTCATCTGTGTGTTACCGCAAGCCAAGGGACGGAGGGAAGGGGAGAGGGGGCGTTGGCTGGGAGAGGGGAAGGAAGAGGAGGAGGAGGAGGAGGAGGAGAGGAAGAGGAAATATACGAGGAGGAAAAGTGGAAGCAAGATGGGTGTGAGTAAAGTTTTAGTTACAAAAAAAAAGATCTCCCAAAAGGAAGTCGTGGCAGCCGCCTCAGTGTTTCTAGTGAGATGGGGAGAGGAGCTGGGAGGAGGTGGGAGGCAACACCTGATGCGGTGTGTAGTACAGATCTATAGTGACTTTTAAATGGTTGTGTCTGTGTGTGTGTGTGTGTGTGTGTGTTACTCTCATACAACTTGTTAAACTCACGTATACAGTATACCGTCCTCAGTCATACTCACTATTCTCACTAGGTATATCATATTCACCCACTAATCTTATACTATAAAAAACGTCTTTTACATCTTGATTTTTTTAAGATGTTGTCTGGCTGTTGTATGGATGTTCTATCACTGACTCTTCCGTGGAAAAGCTCACTGCTGACGTAATAAAAACACACACACACACACACACACACACGCACACATCTATGTAAATGACTTGCTAGAAAGGCTGAAGTGACATCTGAATATGTTAGCAGATGATGCCACGGTCGTAAGGGAGGATAAAACAATATCATGACATCGAAAGCGAAAACTTCGCCGAAGAGCGTAAAGTCGGAACAATAAGAGGCCACAACCATTGCAAAAAGTTAAACAAGAAATTTGTTGAAAAAAAAGATGTAAAAAAGTACTTTCATATTATAAGAGCAGTGAATGCAAAGAATAAACTAAATCACTAGAATATAAATTTGGACAGCATACAGATATTTAAAGAACTGTATTATAGTAAATGTAGTTCAAGAGATGGGGGCTTTACTACTGTAGAACTCCCTACCGTCTGTAGTGTACAAACAGGTAATAGTAAACATATGATAAGTACAAACTAAACAGATGAAAACCTTTTCAATGCAATAACAAGTGACGGTCCTCAACTAAGACAAGTGCTGCAGTCAACAGCCATTGCCAGAACAAATGTCCTAACAACACACCTGTCTCAACAGATGCAATATATCACACACAGATGACAACAAAATTCCTAAATTACATATACACATGTGCCACACAGCCAACTTCACAAGAACACATGTGACCGATTGGACAACTGTGCTGAGGAAGGGGTAAATGGCACATAAACGCTTAACAAAGTGCATCTTAAAGTGTCCTCACAGAATAAACCTTACGTATCTTTTCGTATGCTGAATAAGATATGATCAGTACAAATTTGCCAATAAAACAAGACTTCATAAACAGACGTGCAAGGACAAGCAAGAAATACATATAAGAATAACCTAAACACATATAGTAATGTAATAGATCTACATATACTGAACTCTACATACTCACATGCATCAAGACTTAACATATCCACAATATAGTTAGGTCTATTTTTACAGAAGTCAGTACGTAAATAATGATAAGACTGAGATGATTTTCATAATATAATAACATTGTTAACTTTTACAGAGATCACCAACAACAATAAATACACATATTACTAGATATACAAAAAATACACAGGACTACAAGACCTATATTTCGCATCACCACTACATAAGAATCTATATAGAGAAAACATCATACTAATACAAATATGTAAACAAAATACATAATTCTACATAAATATATAAGAACATATTAGGCACTCTACATATACAATACTTAAAGGCTGAGCTATGAATACAAGTACATATTGTATAAATACATCTCCACCCACAGGGCAAAACTACAAAGATCATTGCACCCGAACCTGCCTACTTCTTTCCACACAGGTTTATTCTAACTAAACAGATGTATTTGCTTACTGCATTTACGCTGTTTCACAGCTACTCAGCTTCTGTGTAATCTCACGCAATCTGACAATATTTGCATATGCGTGTAAAGAGTCTTTATATATATAAACAGAGAAATATATAGATATGTAGATAGATAGGTTGATAGATAGATAAACAGACATAGTGTGCAAAATTTGGAGAGAGCGTTTTATACTCTAGGAACCCCATCTCTTGATCGCTGTTTACTCTCGCACAGCTTCTTAAACTTCTGTATACTGTCACCCCTCAACTCACTATCTCATAACTTAGTGTATTCCATTCACCTACCAGTCTTGCAACACAGAGGCACTTCATTGCATCTTCTCCAACAAGTCTTCGTGCTTAATGTCCTGTTATGGCCCCTGGCTGTTCTATCCCTCCTGCATCTTTCGAAGAACAGTTCACTGCCTTCGTCAAAGCTGGTGTAAAATCTTCAGGGCTGTGATCAGGTCAGCCCTTACTTTCATGTATTCGGGTTAAGACGTCCTTAAAAGAGTGCCGTATGTTCAGTGCCCTTAAGTCACCAGTGTTGAGGTCGTCAACCGCTAGAACCCTTGAACAGACTGTTACGACCCTTGAGCAGGAAGGGGTGGTGGTACGACCCGTGGTCCTTGAGCACGAAAGTACCCCTCCTCCCACAACACACAGTATCAAAACTCACATCAGTCGCTCTAAGGACCCCTTCCCTAACACCTCGCCATAATCAGAACTCCCTCACAACCCTCAACGCCATTAGAACACCCTTCCCAACCCTCAACATCATGAGGAGCTCCTCTCCAACTCCCAACATCATGAGAACCTCCTCGCAAACCTCCCCACCATCACGAGGACCTCCCTCCTAACCCTCAGCATTAAAAGAACTCCCTTTCAAGTCCTCCATTATCATGAGGACGTCCTCTCCATCCCCCACCATCATGAGGACTCCTTCTCAAATATAACCATCATAAGGACGCCCCTACTGAGCCCCCACCGTCATGCGAACGCCAGTCCCCATCTCCTATCATCATGGGGACTCCTTCCCAGCCCCAGCATCACGAGGAGCTCCTCCCCAGCCTCTGCCATCATGAGGACTCCTCCCTAGCCCCCAGCATCATGAGGAGCTCCTGCCCAGCCCCCAGCAACATGGTGGCACCAGCGGCCGACAAGAGGGGTTCCGGGGCCAGACAGGTGATGAATTTCGTGCAGTCTGTCTTGTAGTAATTTAGTACAGGCCAGGGACAGTGTGAGGGAGGGGGGGGGGGATGAGGGAGAGAGGTGGGGAGAGTGAGGAAGGGCGGGAGAGTGGTGGTCAGGTGGGGAGGGAGTGTGAGGGAGATGGGGAGGGTAAGTGTGTTTTGGTCTGGACGTTTGCAAGTTAATTTCAAACGTTGGATCATACGAGAAATCATCAAAAGGCTTCTCATTACATCGAAGTCATACACACACACACACACACACATTCATGCACTAACACACAAGTAAACACACAAAAACACACACAGAAATATGCACACATATAGATGCATCAGGCTGTCCTATTCCCATGGTCCATTTCCCCACCTTCCAGCCCCTCACCTGTGGGGTTCCGTAAGGCACAAAACTGGGACCCTTGTTTTTCCTTCTCCTTATGATACCATGATGGATGCACCTGCTCACTGGGAGCAATATGACGACTCTATCGTTCCTGTCAACGTTGACAACAGCTCTCCCTATTACATCGTCCCCCAGAACACCCCTAACAGCCCCCAGAAGCGGACAGCCGCCAACCACGTCACCAACAACCACCGCTGCTTGCACCAGTGTTGGTCAACACAGTAGGGGCCCCACACCGCTGCTTCCATCACGGGCAAGTGGTCAGTGTATTATCGTTTGTAGAATTTATAAGTGGAACATTTTCCCTGTACCCCCATTTATGGAGATTATACGTGGCATATAATCATATATATTATAGCTTATGTTACGTTCGGCACTGATGATAAATTCTGATTATATCGCTCTACGTATACTTTTTTCCCTGGCATATTTTTACTATATTCCAACTTGCGTACTATGCTAAATATATATACCTGAACCACATCACCGCTTCTATTGTTCTGTTCGTAGCGCTTGAAGACAAAATGTACTTTGAAATAGGTTTTAAACTATCAATCTATAACCAAAATCTAAATATTTACTGTTTTCCATTCATCTCGTGTAAATGCTTGTCATTAGTACGATTTGTAAGTAGAACATTAAAACTACATACCCACACACCAAGTTTAAAAGGTAGCACAAAAGACTACCTCTCAAGTAATAAAATGTTGTATACCTTTTCTCCAACGTACTTGGAATTACATAATTACTTTTCACCGTTTTTCTATTTTGGCGCCGAAAATGGGTGACAGTTGCCCATTTCAGTTTCGGGGTCATTTGCCGTTTCCCTTCCCCATAATACGCCAGATACCCATCCATCAATCAACTCCTGAGGTTAGGACGACAAAAGTGGATTGGCTGTGAGCCATATGCCCGGTCCGGGACTCGAGCTCAGGTACGCAGATTCATGGTCAGCATCGTTGACCTCTACACCAGGGAGGTAATATACCTTAGCCTCAGGTGACCCGGGGTCAAAAAAAAAAAAAAAGGGTCATGGAAACTTGTTGGAGACATGTTTCGTGATATTGAGTGTTGAGATGGTTGGAGCTGTGGCACAAAAGAAGGGACAATGAACCATGTAGACTTGGCCAATGAGAAATACGAAGAACCAGTGTAATACGTAGATGTACAGAAAACGGGAACTGCGTTTCGGACACCAGGAAATAAACAAACCTATAGAAAACGGTGAATGGGCAACGCAAATCAAGATAAAGTTACAGAGAGCGGGGAATGGGTGTCGGAAACCAAGAAAGAGATAAAGGAAATGGGAGGTGGGTTTTCACTCGTTCGCGTTGCCGGCGCGCGCCCCCCTCGCCCTCCCCAGGGCTCGAGTCTTCGTCGTCAACAGCTCCGCGTCACACGGCGGGTGTTCGATGATCAATGGTGGCCAACTTGAGGGTAATTCACCTCCTGCCGCTTAAAACTTTACCGTGAATCAATGCTCGGGGTTTGAGGGCTCGCACACGCGATCATGGCGCGGTGACGGGTCGAGAGAGAGAGAGAGAGAGAGAGAGAGAGAGAGAGAGAGAGGGAGAGAGAGAGAGAGGGGGAGAGAGAGGGGGATCTAAGCATACAGTATCTCAGCAGACACGAGACCCTCCCCCGCTCCCTCCTTCCCCGTGGCGACGCGGGCAAGACGAAAGATGCGCTAGATTGCATGTTTTTGTCACGCGGTTGCCATGCACGACGCTCATTACTGCCTGCCAAAGTTTTAATGGGACGACGCTTCAAAAGTTATACTTTTCTCAGTCATAAGATCGATTATCTTATTATTGAACACGTGTTGCCCAGGGCTATGCGTCTGCTGAATACAGTGCTGTGCGAGGTGCGGTGTAAACAGTGCTATTATATGAGGACTTGGAGGAGGTTGTGTGCGAGACACACACACACACACACACACGCAGGGGTTCTCATGACGCCATCATCAACTGCCAACAATCAGGACCTGTTAAAAATACACACCAGCTCTGAGAAGCCTCACCCCGGGAGTGGAGGGTGGGAGGCGTTTGGAGGGGCCATGCCCTCCTATAGCCCTCCACCCCTTCACCATCTGATCAGCAAGGAAATTGATGGGGAAGGGAGGCAGGGAGGGAGAGAGGGAGAGGGGGAGAGAGGGAGGGAGGGTGGAGAGATGACGGTGTGGGACGAGGGTGTTGGGATGGCTGGGGCTATTCTGACAGTGGTCTGTACCAGCTGGGACGTATGGCCTCGATGCGCTAGTGGTGCCGAACTGCAACTCGGGGTCGAGGGATCTCTAGTGACAGGAGGTAAGGGTGGTGAGAGTAATGCAATGACTTCTTCGGGGTCCAGTGGACGGTTGGAAAGGATCGGGAAGACCAGCTCTAAGAGCCTCTTGATGGGCTATATAAGAGAGACCAAGGATGATCATGAATTTCCTTTTCTGCACCTTTGCCGGGAACTCCTCGTGTGTGGTGGGCAGGGAGGATGACCAGCCAGGGGTGAGTCTGGGAAAGATGTGGTGCTGCACGGAGTGGCGGAGAATTTGCTGGTTGGCAGGGTCTTGGCGGGGACAGAGAACTACTGCAGGGTGAGGGAGGCGGGCAGGGTGAGGGAGGCACAGGCTGGGGACGATGCCAAGTGCAGGGTGCTAAGGGTAGAGAATGGTGCCTGGCACTGCCAGCCCGGCCAGGGGTGGAGGTGAGGAGGGCGCCACTACCTGGCACCCCTTAGTAGTCATGATCAGCTGTTGCTGATAATGTCAGCACTACGCCCATCTCACCAGTCCAACTCACCAGGCAACAGAGGCTCGTCACAACATTACTCTTGTATGATCTAATGTACTGGATGTATGTATGTACAAATGTATGTACCAGTGTTGCTGGACTCCGCCTGCCTGTGGTCACACGAGGCTAGTGGACTGTCACCTTCGGTGGGGATGCATCATCGTCACTCGACGAAGGGAGCGCAGTCCCTTCCATGACTCCTCTGCTTCTGATTGTGGCAGAGCTTCGAAGCTGCTTTTGCTATGTCATCACCTCAAACTACCATAAAACACTGGTGATATAAAACTGTATCATTGAAATAGTTTTCAGCAAAATGGCTCGATAATGATATGATGAGCAAATGATCACGGGAAAGTAACAGACTTATGCTAACAGACTAACATTATCGGGGGAATCATAACAGATGTGTAATAACATATGTCGCCAAGACACCTGCTGGATATTAACAGGTGGCTAGCAACAGATGAACGTTTGACAAGTGAATGATAACATAATGACAAAAAACAGGAGAATAACAGTAGACCCTCAAGCCTTCAAATATATTTACACAGACAAACAGACAGAAAGACACACACACACACACACACACACACACACACACGCAGAAACACAGTAATCTATTCATCCTCCAAAAAGACTTAATCCGTCACACATAAAAATCCTTCATAATCACTCAACTGTGTCTTTAGACATTGACAGAGGCGAACGATGTATAGACACACAGACACAGGGACATCAGGAGACGGTTGATGCCATGTCTGTATCGCTGAAGAGCCCTGGTGAGGCGGGCAGGACCATGTTACACTTATTATTCAAAATCCTCCGTCTTTGACCTTTGACCTCGTTAGATTAGCAGGTAGTCCCACAAGAATAGCCTCTGGTATAAAGGAGCATTACTGGCACTCTTGATGCAGTAATAATAAGTAGTTACCGATTCTATATTGAACAACATTTGGAGTCTCGGATTCGATATTAATAAGTCACGCTTTCTCTAAGAACGTTCCATTTCTTTCTGCGCCAGACTGACTTACAAAACCACAAGCCGAAAAGGATGCAGTAATCTGAATATCTTTAATGTAATTATACTGGAACGTGAATGAGATATTGCTGTTATATCAAAGTATCTTTGATGCAAACATCTAGAAAACACGACTTCTCATTCCTCAGTTCTTGGGAGCAGAGGAAAAATATGTGAACCGAACAGGTAAACACAAACACATAATCGGAAAAGAACATTCCTCCAGCTGTATCATTAAAGGTAAAGAATATGAACACAAATACTGAACGTTATGATATGTACTGTCAAAATGCACATCCAGATATTAAGTACATTCTAGGATGTATAGGAGAAAACTGTGACTTTCAAACAATTGCTCTACCCAAGGGGTAACTGACTCCTGTCCCTCTAAGAAACATTTACCATCCGTTCAGTCTGAACATGTTTCTCAGGGCATAACTAACTATCTGGACTATTCAGGACCCTAGGATCTCTATTTGTCTCTATATCAATAGAATTATTGAACACTCTTCTTGCTTCGAATCCAAATGAACCTTTCTTTCAACGATCTCGAAGGACCACGTAGAACCTAGCAGAATCCGGGAAGACCTACTGAGACACTGACTTCTCCTGACGGAGCTGTGGGCGAGAGGAGCGCAAGACCATCATGGGTATTACATACGCGCATTGCTACGAGACCTGCGACAGGGGCTCCGACAAGGTTGCGACAGGATTGCGACACAGTAATATCAGCATGTACATGTCTGACGGCCTCCCGATGTTCATTAAGTGTTCCGGCCGGGCAAGTGAGAGTGGCCAGACGCGGCCACACCACAAGACGATACAGGTAAGGTGACCGAACGTGGCCACAAGACGGAAGAACACTGAGAGTGGGGCCACAGTTTAGCCACAACACGAGGGAGCACGGGAGTAGGATGTATTGCCTGAGAGGGAAGATAAGTGGTGCAAGAAGTGGCAGCCTCCCAGTCCCCCTGAAGACGCCGGTGTGACTCTTGCGTTTGATGAGCTGGCCTTTGACACGACCCTTAATGGTACAGTTAGAGGTCAAGCCATTATAATCAAAGGTGGTACCATCGCGCTCAAGAGTCGTACCATCATACTAATGGAGCTGTGTGCTCGTGCTCAAGGAGCTTATTTTGGACGCATCCAGTCGCTGAGTGGGTCTCATCCAACCAAGTGTTGCTAGGAGGATGTGATCCGTCAGTTCAGCCGTACTAATGTCAAGGCGAGATACCCTGGAGTGTGGTCAGTGTGGCAAAAACTACCACTGTCGCTCAGATAACGTGGAATACCGCAGGCTCTGGCGATTACCGCATGAAGGGCCGCGTGCGGTTGCGGTTCCCGGACGAAAGCAGGGAAAAATCACCCGTATTTCTTACCTCCAATGGGGTGACTTCCATACAGAGTCTTGGTCACCTGATGGGACGGCTGCATGACAAAACGATAACTAACAACACTTTCTGATGGACCGAATGCGTGGCGTAACACAGCCTTCAGATAGGCCATGTAACGAAAGGTAAACATTGACGTTAGAGTTAAGATTATTAAAAAAAAAAACAGGAAAAGTTGTGATGATAAGCTGACGTGACACATGGCTGGTGGTATCTCGTCCCTCCCCCCAAGCTCATCTTTTCCCTCCACCCACCCTCCACTCGCCATCTGCACCCTCCCTCCTCAAACTGGTCTCCCTCCACTCTCCCAGTAACACTCAGGTGTTCACAGCAACACAGCCACAGGGCCATCAACACAACAAACCAGGCAAATGAAACCTTTCAAGTGTAAACACCTCATGGGATTATTCATATCTATATCTATCAAACACAATTTACTCATTTATATAATATATATATATATATATATATATATATATATATATATATATATATATATATATATATATATATATAT
>JAYMFT010090305.1:0-14047 GCA_038088735.1 Panulirus argus | reverse complement strand
ATATATGTATGTATATATGTATGGGTTTACACTGAATTTCCCAACAGATGGGGTGAAATTGTTTGTCGATTAATCAGGGTTTTCAGTGTATGTATGGCCCAAGGGGAGGTGCCTGAGGACAGCAAATGCGTTTATTCAATCATCATTAAGAGAACGAGGATAGAAAACAAAGAAAATCCACATTTTGCACATAGTGTGTTAACCGTACCAGGTAAATTGTATGTGAAAACTCATACACGGTTTTTGCACCAGTGGTTAGTTCAAAAAGCTATTTAACATTCATGTATCCGGTGGTAATTAATTCGATAACCATTACTTACGTAATTATTGACCATTGTTGACTATGACTTGCGTAAGGGTTTGATAGCCTCTTGTATTACGTAGAGAGCAGAGACCCAGAAAATACGGAAATTTGAGTATCAAGTCGAAAAAAAGGAGAAATTATTAATTTATCAAAAAGTGCTGCAATGAAATTGTTAGAGGTAAAAAAAAAAAATAGGAATGAAAGAATACTGACACTGTCTTGTAAGTGCAGCTCACGCTAATTGGAGAATGTCTTAACAGCGGGAGAACATTAACTAGTGGCTGTGATGGACTGGAAGATACTCCGCCACTGACAGTGCCAACAGTGAAGGACAAGCCCAGGTAAGGTTGGGCCTCTCACTGTTCACTGTCATACCCGGATTGGCGATAAGTGCAAATTAATTCTACTTTGAGAGCTTAATGAAAAGAGTTGAATTTATCATATGAGATGAGTGTTACATTAGCTTCCCTTCGTATATTAAACTGAATATATTTTTCGTATCTGAGATTAAAAATCACGTGTGTGTGTGTGTGTGTGTGTGTGTGTGTGTGTGTGTGTGTGTTTAGTTCCCTCTTTGTAAGTACCTATATGTACTGTACGGGGAGGGGAGTTTTACGCTCATGGGACACCATCTCTTGAGCATTATTTAATGTCATAAAGCTTCAGAAATTTATGTTTGCTGTCTGCATTAACCATGTCCTCAGTCATTTTATTGTGTGTGTGTGTGTGTGTGTGTGTGTGTGTGTTGATTTGTCTGTGCCCCAAGCTACATGCAAAACTTTGTTGCATGTTTCCATGTAATTTCATGTTGTGTTTGAAGATCAAGTCATAAACCTGAGGAGATAGTGATCCGATCCTAATGACGGAAGGAAAGACTATGCCTTGATTATTATGCCTTATTACATCAGCGACGTTACATGTTGAGTCGTAGGCCCAGTTGAGGAGGCAGTATTGCAAGGGGCCAGAGAGAGGATAATTGCCGTGTTTAGTTTTTGACATGTAAGGGTTATTAAATGGTCTGAGACATTACAGCGTCAGTCAAGATAGATTTCGGTGGTAATGCAGTTCTGCACGATTGTTGCGCTTGGGAATTTTAATATAACTTTAGTTTTAGAATACTGGGGCATGAGAATCTAAAGGAGGAGGGGAAATAAATTATGTCAAAGTGATTGATTAAAGATAGAGTGACTAATTAAAGATGAAGTGATTCATAAACAATGAAATTACTTATTACAGATGAACTGAGTATTCAGAGATGAAGTGACTATAGTATTAAAGTGGAAGTGACTAATGAAAGAGGAAGTGATTTATTAAATGGCTGATTAAAGATGGTTACTAATTAAAGAGGAAGTGACTAATCAAAGATGTTTACTGATTACAGAAGTGACTAATTACAGGGTAGGAAGGTAATTGAGATATAAAGTAACTTATTACGTTATATGCTTATGAAATCCATGGAATTTGAATGTGTATTATAATACTGTATGACAATAGTATTGCATTCCTGTATGACAGCATTATTGTATGATAGCAGTACTGTATTTTCTGTTTGAAAATAGTACTGTACTCTTATACCTGTATATCATTAGTACTGTATTCCTGTATAACAATAGTACTGCATTCACATATGACAGTAGTACTGTATTGCTGTACGACAGCAGTACTGTATTCCTTTATTTCCCATTTTATTTACATAGTTTGTTTTCAGCTTCATGCTTTTCATTCCTGGTCAGTCTGAAGTCAGCCTTCTTGTGTAACGAAAGAATCGTAGAATTGATAAAACTACAGAATAGATTCAATTTTGTTTATATAACATTGTTCATAAAATTTAATCCTGGATCAGATTTCATTTCTCGATTTTCCTCGATAATATAAATATAAATATTTCAGAGATGAACAAATTCTGAATATCAAAATTTAAGAAATTGATCATACATAAATATATTCTTTGAACCGTCCTTTGTCTAGCTGCCATAACATCATAGTTGATTTTAAAGAGCATTGGTGTATAATAGATTAATGGTGTTGTGAAGGTAATCTCTTAACTATACTCGTACCTTGCGTCTGGTTCTGAAAAATATAATTTATCGAAAACCTGCAATAGAATAATAATTGTTGAATTGGCGAATAAGTGGATCGTACCTTTAAACTTTACACTATCTCTTTCTTGCTTTGGTTTCACTGACTAACCAGTGACGTGGAAAGAATTTTATGGGTATTATTGCAGCTGGTCCCTGTGACTAGCAGAAGGTGGAAGTGCGTGGTGGCCAGCAAAGGATGGTGGTGGCGAGTTCTGGTGACCTGTAGAGGAGGATGTTGTTGTGTTCTGGTGACGAGCAGAGAGTGGTGGTGCGCAAATGTGGCCAGATGGTGACCAGTAGAGGGAGCTGGTGTATTCTGGTGACCAGCAGCGGGAGGTGTGTCGCAGTGACAAGCAGAGGGAGGTGATGCGTCCTGGTTACCAACACAGGGTGGTGGTTTGTCTTGGTAACCAGTAGAAAATTGTGGTAGAACACCCTGGCGACTACAGAGAGTGGTGGTATGACGTCCTGGTAACCAGCAAAGAGTGGTAGGGATGTTCTGGTGACAAATTGAGCGTGGTAGCGGGTCCTGGTGACCAGCAGAGGGCGGAGCGTCCTGGTGACCAGCAGGCCTTTGTCGTGTGAGGACGTGTGTGTGTTGTTACCTCTTGACAGTAAATCAGGGATCATGTCTTCTGAGTTCTCAAGTTCCTCTGGCTTGGAGAGGCTGCGCTTTTCGTTGAAGGAGCAGCAAAGCCAAGCTACGGGGGGGGGGGGGGGGGGGGGAGAGAGAGAGAGAGAGAGAGAGAGAGAGAGAGAGAGAGAGAGAGAGAGAGGTTGATGATCATAGAATGAAATATGATCAGCTGGGGGAGGACTTGATTATGAGAGAGAAGAATTACACTCAGCAATGGAAAGTCGTTAAGTAACAAGGGAAGCATGTTACGACTTAAAAGGACATCATTGGCGGAGAAGTGTAGGAACTCTCTCTCTGTACTGGAGGGTGAGTGTAGTGCCACGCATGAGGAGCCATAGGACAACGGTAAGTCCACCTCCAAGAGGTTGGACGCGAAAGTAAGATTTTGATTTTGGGTGACAGTCAGTTTCGGTATGTGGATAGGTCCTCTTGTAACAGAGACAGGAAAAAACAGGACGAGGAATTGCTTTCCTGATGCCAGTGTGGGATCCGTCATAGAGAGACTGGGTAACATTTTGTCTGGTAATGGGAGCAAGCCCAGCGTTTGCCTCAGTGCAGGAGGCAATGACACTAGCGGGACTAGGACTGAGGAGTTGAATAGTAGGTATAACATAGGTATAGAGAGTATTAGGAAGAAGGGTGGGATCCCAGTATTATGTGGTATTCTGCCTCGTGGAGGAGTTGGAAGTGGATGGTTATCCAGGGCAATGGGAGTAAATTGCCGTCTGAATAAGTACTGTTGGACGAAAAGGTGCCATTCATCGAAAAATGGGATGCTTTTTACGGGCAGAATCCTATATATGTTGGGGATGAGGTCCACTTATTTAGGGCAAGTGTGTTGGCTTTGGCAGAGTCGGTAGAGAGGGTAGCAACCGGAGTTAGTCTTCAAACAGGTAGATGATAGTGGTCTGGAATCAAGTGAAAGGTATGATGCATGATATTATTTTTTTTCCTGAAAGTTATAGAACATGGCAGGCAGGGTAGGTGAACTAGAAGTCAGAGATCCAGTGCAGGTAGGTAAGGAACATGGAAGAGTGGGGCAGCTAGAGGTTACTTCACAGGTAGTAGGGTTCGCCTCACAGGTAGGGGCAGAGAACAAGGCAGTAAGGGGGAAACATTGGGACAGATCATCAGCTAGTGCAGGTTGGGAACAAGGCAGGTAGAGGAAAAGGCAGAATAGGACAGCCTGAGGTCACATCTCAAGTAGGAGTAAGGAACAAGGCGGGACTACTGTACACGAACGTACAAGTGACGAAAAGCATTTGTCGTATATCCAAGTATTTGATGTTAATGCACGGAACGTTTCTAACACATTTTCATTTAGAAGAAATTGCTTTGTAGTTAAGTTTTATGATAGACATTTTGGAATCTTCGGTGGATATTGAAAACATATTTCCTTGCCGAATATGCATTTCCTGGGTACATTCTGCTGAACAATGAGAGGGAAAATAAAGAAAGCGGTGGTGTCTTGCTCATCGTTAAAGCGCATCTTAATCCCGCACTAAGAAATGTTGTAGCTGTTGATAAAATCAATTCCATTTGTGTTGAAATTATAGATAAGCTTCGCGAAAAAATAACAATTGAGTTAGTTTAAAGGCTACCAGCACAGACACCAGAGGCAGACGAAAGACTTTATGTTCAATTAGCTGAAATCTGTAATGAACAAGATTCGATCATAATGTGAGATTAGATTTAACCTACCGCTATCTAAGTAGGGAGAATACCCTTCCATTAACACGGGCGTTGGCTCTACCTAAATTTTGCTTGATGGTGCGCGAACACAATTAGTTGAGGAACCTACTCTCAATGGAACTAAATTTAGTTCTAGCTGCATGTGAGGATCTCGTTTATAAGTGGGAGAAAAGTGTATTACAAGTTATCAGCAACAGATCACTTCTGGGGTAACTTTCAACAGAAAAGTAGAAAAAAAATCAACTTATAAATTTCTGTGGTTTTTGTATTGCTCTTGACAAGCAAACCTGAGATGATATCGTTTATGAAGACGATATGGACGTAGCTTGGAAAAGATTCAGTTATGCATTCAAATTAGTGGAGGAAACGTATATACCAGTGTATTTAAGACTGTCTTGTTTTAAAGCGAGGCTAAAGTTCTGGAACGATGACATAAGGAAGTGCCTGTCTTCTAAGAAAGTAGCACATAAACTCAAAGAGACTAATTACCAACATAAGAGACATAATTACGTATATTTGCGCAGGGAAACCAAGAGACTTATACGCCAAAGCAAACTTCAGTATGAAGCGTATAATGATGAAAATAGCAAAAGAAACTATAAAAAGTTTTATAGTTATAAGAGAAGCAATGGAGTCATTACCCAATCAATTGGGCCAAGACAACGAAGCCATGGCAAAGATTTTAAATTATTTTTTTTTTTTTGCACCTGCATTTACAATTGAAGATACAGCTCATGTCCCGAATCCAGTTATATTATTAAGAGGGGAAAACGTTTTTCAGCATATTAAGACACTAGATAAGATATAATATCAGCGCTAAACGGCATGAGAGTAAATAAAACGGCAGACCCGGATAAGTTTTATCCACGGACACTGAAGTAGACGAAAAAAATGAGATAGTTAAAAAAAAAAAGAAAATTGGTTGCTCTTTTTAAAAAGTCACTTATTATGGGAAACGTACCAGATTTGGAAATTTGCCAGTATAACGACGATATTTGAAAAAGGTAAGGAATCATTTCCTGGGAATTATCGTCCAATTAGCTTAACGTCTGTAGCTGGTAGACTAATGGAAACCGTCATTCACGATTAGATTATAAGGCATATAATGGACCACCACTTAACGATTTTCAACATGGTTTTCTGCGAAATCGCTCGTCTGTCAAACCTTAATTTCTTCTTCGAAATAATCAACATGTATGATTATTTTGATTTTCAAAACTCATCTGATAAAGTTGCACATCAAAGGTAGCGAGCAAAAGTTAAGTCACATAGTATAGATAGGGTTGTACTTCAATGGTTAGGAAATTGGCTGAGTGGTCGTAAACAAAGAGTAGCGATTAATAGTCAAGCCTCTGAATGGTTAGACGTAACAAGTGGTGTGCCACAGGGATCAGTCTTGGGACCTGCTCTCTTTCTCTTACATATCAGTCAATATTGATACTGGGATTCACTGTAAGATCTTGAAATTCGCGGATGAGACTAGGCTGGGATATAAATCTACAGCTGAAACTGAACATCTGCAAACGTCTTCAAATCCACGACTAACATTATTTGCACTTAGCTACACGTTAAGTTTACAGGTCTAACTCTTCAAAAATATCTGTCTTTCACCACTTACCATAATACGTAACCCACACGTTTCTGTTCTCTTCCATTATTATAAAGATACTCGTTAGGACCCAGTGGCCTATTGCTGTTTGAATTCTAATGTATTAAGTGATGCGTCCTCGTGACCAGCTGAGGATGGTACGTCCTTTTGACCAACTGATGGTGGTACATCCTGGTGACCAGCTGAGGGTGGTACGTCCTGGTGACCAGCTGAGGTTGGTACGTCCTGGTGACCAGCTGAGGTTGGTACGTCCTGGTGACCAGCTGAGGTTGGTACGTCCTGTTGAGCAGCAGAGGATGGTATGTCCTGGTGACCAGCAGAGGGCGGTAAGTTCTAGTGAGCAGCAGAGGATGGTATGTCCTGGTGACCAGCAGAGGGCGGTAAGTCCTGGTGAGCAGCAGAGGGCGGTATGTCCTCTTGACCAGCAGAGGATGGTACGTTCTGGTGACCAGCTGAGTGTGGTACGTCCTGGTGACCAGTTAAGGGCGGTACGTCTTGGTGACCAGCCTGAGGGTGGTACTTTCTAGTGAGCAGCAGAGGGTGGTACTTCCTGATAACCAGCTGAGGGTGGTACGTCCTGGTGACAGGCTGAAGGTGGTACGTCCTGGTGACAGGCTGAAGGTGGTACGTCCTGGTGACAGGCTGAAGGCGGTGTGTCCTAGTGACCAGGAGAGGGCGGTACGTCCTGGTGACAAGCTGAGGGTGGTACGTCCTGGTGACCAGGAGAGTTCGGTACGTCCTGGTGACCAGCAGAGTTCGGTACGTCCTGGTGACCAGCAGAGTTCGGTACGCCCTGGTGACCAGCAGAGGGTAGTATGTCTTGGTGACCTGCTGAGGGTTGTACGTCCTCTGATGACCAACTGAGGGTGATACGTCCTAGTGACAGCAGAGGGCGGTACGTCCTAGTGACAGCAGAGGACGTTACGTCCTAGTGACCAGCAGAGGGCAGTGCGTCCTGGTGACCAGCTGAGGGCAGTACGTCCTGGTGACTAGCTGAGGGCAGTACGTCCTGGTGACCAACTAAGGGCAGTGAGTCCTGGTGACCAGCAGAGAGCGGTACGTCCTAGTAACCAGCAGAGGGTAGTGCGTCCTGGTGACCAGGAGAGGGCGGTACGTCCTGGTGACCAGCAGAGGGCAGTGCGTCCTGGTGACAAGCAGAGAGCAGTGCATCCTGGTGACCAATAGAGGACGGTACGTCCTAGTTACCAGCAGAGGGCAGTGCGTCCTGTTGACCAGCTGAGGGCAGTACGTCCTGGTGACCAGCTGAGGGTGGTGCGTCTTGGCGACTAGCAGAGAGCAGTGCGTCCTGGTCACCAGGAGAGGGCGGTACGTCCTGGTGACCAGCAGAGGGCATTACATCCTGGAGACCAGAAGAGGGCATTACATTCTGGTGATCATCAAAGGATAGTACGTCCTGTTGACCAACAGAAGGAAGTGCATCCTGGTGACCAGTTGAGAGAGGTGCGTGCTGGTGACCAGCTGAGAGAGGTGCGTCCTGGTGACCAACTGAGAAAGGTGCGTCCTGGTGACCAGCTGAGAGAGGTGCGTCCTGGTGACCAGTTGAGGGAGGTGTGTCCGGGTGACCAGCTGAGGGAGGTGCGTCCTGGTGACCAGCTGAGTTAGATACGTCCTGGTGACCAGCTGAGGGAGGTGCGTCCTGGTGACCTGCTTAGGGAGGTACGTCTTGGTGACCAGTTGAGGGAGGTGTGTCCGGGTGACCAGCTGAGGGAGGTGCGTCCTGGTGACCAGCTTAGGGAGGTACGTCTTGGTGACCAACAGAGGGTGGTACGACCTGTTGTCCAGTAGATGGCGTTACTTTCTGGTGACAAGCAAAGGGCGTAGCGTCTTGGTGACTAGCAAAGGACGAAGCGTCTTCTTGACCAACAGAGGGCGGTACGTTCTGGTGACCAGTAGAGGGCGGTACTCCCTGGTGACCTGTAGAGGGCGATACGTTTTGGTAAGCAGCAGAGAACGGTACGTCCTGGTGACCAGCTGAGGGCAGTACGTCTTGGTGACCACCTGAGAGCGATACGTTTTGGTGACCAGCAGAGGGCGATACGTTTTGTTAGGCAGCAGAGAACGGTTCATCCTGGTGACCAGCTGAGGGCGGTACATCTTGGTGACCAGCAGAGGTCAGTACGTCCTGGTGATCAGCAGAGGATAGTACGTTCTGTTGACCAGCAGAGAGAGGTGCGTCCTGATGACCAACTTAGGGAGGTACTTCTTGGTAACCAGAAGAGGGCGGTACGTCCTTGTGACTAGCAGAGGGCGCTACGGCCTGTTGACCAACAGAGGGCGGTACATCCTGGTGACCAGCAGAGGGCGATACGTTTTGGTGACCAGCAGAGAGCGGTACGTCCTGGTGACCAGCAGAGAGTGGTACGTTCTCGTGACCAGCAGAGGGCGGTATTTTCTGGTGACCAGCAGAGGATGGTATTTCCTGGTGACCGGCTAAGGTTGGTTCGTCCTGGTGACCGGCTAAGGTTGGTTCTTCCTGGTTACCGGCTAAGGTTGGTTCGTCCTGGTAACCAGCTGAGGGTGGTACGTCCTGGTGACCAACTGTGGGGCGTACGTCCTGGTGACCAGCAGAGGGCGTAGTGTCTCGGTGACCACCAGAGGGCGGTGCGTCCAGGTGACAGGCAAAGATCGGTACGTCGTGATGACCACCAGAGGGCGCTATGTCTTGGTGACCAACAGAGGGCAATACGTTTTGGTGACCAGCAATGGGCATAGCGTCCTGGTGACCAGCAAAGGGTGGTACGTCCTGATGGCCAGCAGAGAGTGATACGTTTTGGTGACCACCAGAGTGGTCCGTCCTGGTGACCAGCAGAGGGTGGTACGTCCTGATGACCAACAGAGAGCACTACGTCTTGGTGACCAGCAGAGGGCTGTACGTCCTGGTGACCAGCAGAGAGCGGTACGTCCTGGTGACCAGCAGAGGGGGTTACGTCCTGGTTACCAGCAGAGGGCGGTACGTCCTGGTTACCAGCAGAGGGCGGTACGTCCTGGTGACCAGCAGAGGACAGTAAGCCCTGGTGACCAGCAGAGGATGGTATGTCTGGCGATTAGCTTAGCGCGTTACGTCCTAATGACCATCAGAGGGTGGGATGTCCTGGTGACCATCAGAGGGTTGTATGTCCTGGTGAGAAGAAGAGGACAATAAACCCTCGTGACCAGTACAGAAATAGTGGTGCGTTTTGATGCAAATAGAGGCTGGTGACCATTCATTGATTCTGATTCATAACGCAAGAACAGCGTCCTCATCCTACACCCCTGCCCATCCTGCGAGCCGTGGCGCAAGAGGATTTGAAGTACACATGAGGTCCAGGGACTGGGTCTCTGTGACTGAGTTACAAGTTACGGCAGGGAGCTGTTGACAAGGACTGTTCGACAATGAATGGATGAGTTATATAAAAAGTTACATTGTAAGTGAAATGTTTACTGAGACAGCAATGGAGATTCAGTTACAAAATAAGGCAAAGGTGTGTATATATATATATATATCACAGACAAAGTTAGAATTCTTAAAGAATTTTTTACGGTGACCGACATGGTAAGGGCAAAACATGCCCCAGTCAAGACCTTTTCATGAAAGGTGAAAAGAAAAAAGTAAAAGGAAAAGAAAGTAGAAATTGATCAGGGATTGAAAATGTAATCTGAAGTAAAGAAAAAATCTTATAGATGTAATGCTTATACATTTTATTATCGTTTGGGATGCGTTGGTCAGCAACATCAAGATGCCTACTAACCCCATTTCTGGAATAGATACATGTAAAGTCGTTTCTTGGAATGATATTTTGATGGTAGATGGATCGGCTTGTTTTGATTCACTTCGTCTCGAATGTAACAGATTTAGTTCAGTTTCTCTCTGGATCGTTGTTTTTAGTCTGCTCGGAAGCAGACTTATAATCAGTTCCATTCTACCAAGCATAAGTTTTTGCTAATTTATTCATCCTGTCACGCATTCTGAGCCCAGTATGTGAGGGAATCCAAAGAAACTACCCCTTATCTCCATCATGAGTAATTTTATCACCTGAGTGTCGTGCTTCATGCACAAGAATATTGCAGTCATTTTGAATGGAGGGAATGCTGTTGGTAAGGAAAGAGTTTCATTAACAGTCAGACAATCTTTCTTGAACACGTTAACAAAGTCCAGGGAAACGAGCATAACAAACATAGCTTAGCAATGTAATTTCTTAAGCTATCTAAGCTTCTTATGAAGCTGAAGTGCAGCAGTTGTAACCAGAGGTGTTTATCATGATATCATCAGGACAACAGAGTTTATAGTTTTCGATGTCCTTGGGCGTGTACTCGAGGGCGGCATTGGTTAGGACATTAGGAAAAGAGAGGCTAAGTACACTATACAGCATAGAGCACCAAGTTCATAGTCTTCGATTTCAGTTCGTGTTTTTTGAAAGGGAACGGATAACTGCCTGTTGCCAGGTAAACAGAGATCAAGTGCAGTATCCAATTTCCTACATCCGCAGTATGTAGCCTATTGATACAAGATTACATGTAGATTCGCCGTATCAGAAGTAACTCTGAATTTATGAAAAAGGTGCAATTGTATACAGTGCGATGAGTTAAAAGGGTGATAATACAGCTATGTACACTCTTCCTGTTCATAAAATCATATAGGTTGGGAGGCATAAGATATCTGATCTTACGTAAAAGAGAACTGAAAACCATCCTTTCAAAGGTTCTAATAACCAACTTAACAAATATATAGGTCTGCAGGCACTTGGTTGGCTGGGTTTTGGTGTAGGGATTATATGACTATTCCTGAACTGGGTAGGGACTCCTGTTACATGTTATATGGTGCAAGTCATGGATATATTATTTCGTGATATATTCTTCCCCTGAAGATGTAGGTTTGCTTTTGGTTTGATGCATCATGTTCGGATTTGGTGAAAGTGGTATAAAAGTCATCATATTCTTTGTCCATCATGGAACTGATTGATTTAATGACCAGCAGAGAGAGAGGGTGGTGCATCCTGATGACCAGCGGAGGGTGGTTCGTTCCAACAACCTTTAAGTGATGGCGCGCCCTCTCTGGCAGGTCATCTGATCCCCTAATCGACAAGGATCATCGTGAATACTCCCCACTGCATCGCTAAGGCAGGGGACTCCCTTATGGGCACCTAAAACTCCCATCTCCCCTCTTTTAAAATTAACATCAACGTTCTCACTGTTGATATGATTTTACATCGTATTATTCTGCCGTCGTCACTATTTTCCTAGCGTGTAGTAATACAGATGGACAACATCTTCAAGGGGATATGTTTCATGGCTTGGGACGAAGACCCCTTAACAATCTTGATGTAGTCCACCTTGCTGCGTTGTTCTGGTGGGGATACCGAAGTTAGGGATAGTTTCTTCTTCATACAGTGTAGCAGACGGGAGGCAGCTGGTAGATATTGCCAGTGGTTGGCCATACTCCACCTGGGGAGGTAGCTGGTAGGTATCACCAGTCAGTTGGTCAAACTCCACCCAGGGAGGCAGCTGGTAGGTATCACTAACCAGTTCGCCGAACACTACCTAAGGACTACGCTGATAAATATCAGAGGCCAGTTGGCCGAGCACCCACCCATTGAGTCCATTCCAGCTTGGCCTAATCTGAATAGCCCGGCGCTTCGGGAAGTTAACTTGTCCTCCCAAAGTAAACCTCGCTTTAACAGTTACATATTGATATAGATCTCTCATTTTCTAACCCAAAAATTAGCACTCGTCTCCATGTAACTGAAAAAATAAATATAACCACCTAGGTACTGTTAAACTTCTCAGTGCTGAAGAGTGGATAAATCAACCTCACTTGCTGTTGTCGACACACTGCACCATCTCACGTTTGCTAGTTACGAATGGAAGCGCCACTGGCCAGAATGATCGCTTGGTAACAATGTTACCTGCCCAGCTGGAGATACGACCGCGAAAATTGCCATTGCGTTGCCACCAGTACTTTCACTTCCGACAGGTATAACATTAAAAGGAATTGGCTTATCACTGCCGCTTTAACAATGTCACCTCAAGTGGCGTCAGCGTGACGTGGATGGAATAGCTGAAGATTAGATGAAAATGATAACAATCTGAATTGCAAGAGCAAAGTGACCAAGGCGATACATATTGAACATGTGCAGAAACCTAAAAATCAGGAGTGTTTTTTTTTTTCTTTTTAGTCTGGAAGTGAAGGACTTTCGCTGCGCTTCTTGTTACCATGCAGTGCAGTGTGGGAGTTGAGACCACAAGAGTTTGCTGGAGGCTTTATGATAATGTTAGCTCTCGTTAGGCATTATAATGATATATTTCTGTGTTTTGTAGGCTACTAAGAAGAACAGGGAGACACATCCAGTAATATCCAATATTACGGTTTTCTTTGTTAAAGGAAACTCTGGAGACTTGACACTCTCAGCAGTGAAAGAGCGGTGTACATCTCCAGTACAGATATGCAAGAAACAGGATCATGATGGTGACAACGATGTTGCTGATAACGACAGCAAAATTGCATAAGTAATGATAATGTTACTAGAAATATATTATTTTCATACCCTAGTTCCCCTCCCTCCATAGCGAGGTGCCGGCAAGGAAAAAATCGAGCAATGGCCTCATTTGAACACATCCATTCTTTAGTGTTGTTCATTTGTAATGTACATCGAATTAGAGCCTACCAACCGCAACCAATCTGAACAGATTATTCTATGGTTGAAGTGCTGTGAGTGACATCGCCTTTGAGCAAAATCCTCGACTGGCTCCTCCTTCTGTTCCTTCTTTTGAAAATCAATAATACAGGAAGGGAGAATTTCCAGAGCCCTCCCATCCCCCACCTCCCTACTACCGCCCATCTTAGTCTCCTAATGAGACACGTAAGAGATACGGATATAGTATTCTTTCTCGCCTACCCACTAGGGTGAAAATGATGATAATAGTGATAATGATAATTATCGTTATCATTATTCATATTATTCATATTATTGTTATTATTATTATCATTCTTATTCTTATTCTTATTATTATTATTATTATTATTATTATTATTATTCCACACCCATAATTATTTAGTATTACCATCAGTTAATACTACTTTTTATCCTTACATTGTTATAACTTGCCGTTCGTAGTAGTAGTAGTATTAGTGTACCCTAAAGGGCTTTGCTCTTATGATTAGGAAGTATGATATGACTAATTTTACGCGTCGCTCTCTCTAAGCAATTGTTTCTTGCATGAAAATAAAATGTAAGATTCTGTTTGCGCTTATAATGAACGAATAAATCCGAGGCAATTCAGAAACATGCGTTTCAGCGACTTTGTACAGCAATAGATAATTAAGCAATTAACTTGCGATCGTAAAGTTTTCACATAAAGGCTTTAGCATGCAGGCGAAACTGTATTATTCTTTCAGATTTCAAATTATACTTTCGCATATGTTGTAAGAGAGAAAGGGAATCTTTGCCGAACTTTGCCGAACAGCTTTTCAGGGACATGATGTTCATTCTATGGTTTCCGTGTGGATAATTGGTAGTTAATGTCCTCCGCACAGGCTGTGGCAGGACGATGCAAGCTGTTCAACACAGCTGGTGGGATTATGTCGGTGGGCAAGTGTGTTGAATTCTGAGGACAGTTCTGACCCCTGAGATGCCTTGTGGTTGTCGACTGTATTATTATTATTATTATTATTATTATTGTTATTATTATTATCATTATTATTATTATTATTATTATTATTATTATTA
>JAYMFT010090294.1:0-14047 GCA_038088735.1 Panulirus argus | reverse complement strand
GTGAAGTGTTTTAGATATCTGGGAGTGGACTTGGTAGCAAATGGAACCATGGAAGCGGAAGTGAGTCATAGGGTGGGAGAGGAGGCAAAGGTTCTGGTAGCGATGAAGAATGTGTGGAAAGAGAGAAGGTTATCTCAGAGAGCAAAAATGGGTATGTTTGAAGGAATAGTAGTTCCAACAATATTTTATGGTTGTGAGGCACGGGCTATAGGTAGAGTTGTACGGAGGAGGGTGGATGCGTTGGAAATGAGATGTTTAAGGGCAATATGTGGTGTGAGATGATTTGATCGAGTAAGTAATGTAAAGGTAAGAGAGATGTGTGGTAATAAAAAAAGTGTGGTTGAGAGAGAAGATGAGGGTGTGTTGAAATGGTTTGGACACATGGAACGAATGATTGAGGAAAGGTTGACAAAGAAGATATATGTGTCCGAGGTGGAGGGAACAAGAAGTGGGGGACTAAGTTGGAGGTGGAAGGATGGAGTGAAAGGGATTTTGAGCAGTTGGGGCCTGAATATGCAGAAGGGTGAAAGGCTTGCATGGAATAGAGTGAAATGGAACGATGTGGTATACTGGGGTTGATTTGCTGTCAGTGGACTGAATTATGGCACATGAAACATTTGGGATAAACCATGAAAAGGTGTGTGGGGCCTGGATGGGGATAGGGAGCTGTGGTTTCGGTGCTTTACACATGATAGCTAGAGACAGCATGAGTGAATGTAGCCTTTTTCATTTGTTTCCCAGCGCTACCTCTCTGACACAGGGGATGGCACTGCTATTTCATGTGTGGCGGGATGGCGTCAGGAATGGATGGAGATGAGCTAGTATGAATAAGTACATGTGAAAGGTCAAATCAAAGGCCCGTGATGTTGTGGGAATGTGAAGATGTGTTTAACTCATAATGGTCTGGTCAGTGCAGTAGTGTGCAAGATGTAATAAAGTTAAGGGCGAAATGAATATAGCCTATCACCAACTCCCTTTGGCTCAGTTCAAAAGCAAGTGATGTTGAGAGTATAGTGATGGGGATTGTTTAGTGGCCTAGTGAAGCTTTGATTTTCATAAATACGAGTGTTTTGTGAATATAATAGTAAAGTGAAGAATGCCTTTGAACTTGATCTGTAAGGGCCAGCTCATAGATCAGTGATATCAATGATGTAGTGAGGACGACTTTTGACATGACTCATAGGAGTCCAATCATAGACCTTTGAGCTGATTGTAGTGATGGGGACATTGCTGAATTGCCTCATGCTACACAGTCTAGATTAATAAGACTGTAATGAAGAAAGGTAAGGTAATATATATGCTATATTGATTGATTTTCCGTTTGTCTACAGAATGTTAACAAACATATCAAGAAAACTCACATTGACGCTCGTCTTCGAAAGCTAACCGAAGGGCAAAATTTGGACTGGGCAGCTGCTGAAGCATTGGCTATGGCTTCACTTTTGAATCAAGGTCAGCCTAATTAATGCCAAAGTAATGTTGCTTCGTTTTTATATTTGTAATTTAGCTTGCTAGTGATACTGGACTGTGCCTACTTGTGATTGCACTGCAAGTGAAAAGTCACCTTTGGTGAGGTTGTTTCATCATCAGGTAATGAAAGTGAGTACAGTTTCATCCAGGAATTTCTTGTTCCAAATGAGTCCATCATCTCCATATTTCTGATTGTATTGTGCCCCTCAAGAAGATCACCATAAAAGGAGTCGTAGGGTTATGCATGATATTAATTTAGCTCACTTGTGTGTTGTAGAGCAGTTTTTATCCTGATCACAGTTGTGGTAGTAATAGCATCATTGATACCTCATTTCTGGGTTGAAATTTTTTAGCGACAATTTCCTTAATCTTATTTATTTCTAACTAGATTTAGCTATTAAGGAATGTAAATGAGAGAACCCCATTCTGGGAAGGTTAGGCCAAATTTTAGTGATAATCTATGGATCTGTGGTTAATCGTACATTAGTTCATAATGAAAGAGCCACTGTTCACTCCAGTGTACTCTCAAGGAACAAGAATATCATCTCAAGCTCAGACTTAGCTCTAGCAAATTGCCAAACCACCATTCCCAGCTCTTTGCTTTCCTCTGCATCAGCCTCTGGTTTGTGATTTGTTTTGCACCCATTTTTTCTTCATTTACAGTTTACATCATGCTGATGCCTACAGTGGTGGATTAACACATGGGCATCTTGGGACATGTACCCTTGGCCTCTCATATATACATGCCTCTCACAAAAGGCAACCCCATTTTGAAAAATGAATATCAGGTATGAGGGTAGCCATAATTTTGTTTTGGTACCAGTTACAGCACTTTTTGTGCTCCTTTAAGCAATCACTGGCATTTTATACATGTAAATCAGTTATTCACTAGACTGGTAATACTCTGTACAATACACAAGCCATGTTCAGTTGTCCTAACTGAAACAGTTGTACAGATTTCTTGCAATTTTCTAGGCTTCCCACAAAATGTTTATCCTAGGTTCCCCACAAGCTTAATCTAGCCTGGGTATCTTCTTGATAAGCTGAATATCTTCTCAGCATACTATTTGTATTATACTGGGGGGGAAAAAAAGTGGTATGGTTGTTTCCTTTAATTAGAATTTTCTTAAGTGATAGGCCTGTGCTATGCAGGTTTATTTAGAAGTAGTAGGCATCTTGTTCCTACTTTTTCTTCCCTTTTGTACATCTTGGAGCATCTTTTAACCCCATATCTCCATACAAAGGTTTCCTTACCAATCCCCTGAATCATAGATTTTCAGGTTACTTATAAAATGTATTTACTTTTAATTTCAAAGATATTCATATGACAATGAAAAAAAAAAAAATCACTTCAGAAGTATATTTCATCAACATCTTTTACTCTTGTAACATGCAGAAGTTCTTGTAGATTATGGGAATAAGGTGTGTGTCAAATGAGTTGCCTCTGTGCATGTTTTATCTTTTATGCTACCCACGCTGAAAAATTTATTGATTATTATTTTTTGCTGATACATTAAATATTGTTATAATCAGTTTGATTCATGGATGATTTTTACTGGGCAGAAAAATTACAAAAGTCTACAAAATTACTAGCTGCACCACTCAGATGTACTGTTGTCAAGTTTGGGCAGGTGCTGGCAACACCGCCTCCACTTTTACTAAAAACACCTTCCATCTTGGTCAGCTTTCATTGCAGGAAGAGTCAATGTCCATAGAATTACACTCCACATGATCCAAAGACAGATTACTAGCATCAGGTAATTCAGAGTCATTTGCCTCATCCTCTGAATCAAACTAGAAACTTCTGAGTTTCCTCTCTGAAAAATTCATGAAACTTTACTGTCATTGGCATGATTGGCATGACTACCCAGGCTTTACAGGTGGCCTTGAAAGAGAAGTGCAAAGTTTAATTGGCAAATATCCATCTAGATGAGTCACCCAGATCATGTGAATATCTATTTAGGGAGTTAGGGGTATATGTGAAATTATTCTCTTTTTGTTAGTTCATACTTGATCGCCATTTTCCACATAACTGAGGTAGCACCAACAACATACGAAGAAAGGACACATCCATTCGCATTAATCCTCTAGCTGTCATGTGTTTGCACCAAAACTACAGCTCCCTCTCCACAACCAGGCCCAACAAAACTTCCTTGGTTTACCCTGGACACTTCATATTCCTTATTTCAGTCCATTGACAGCACATTGACCTCTGTATACTACATCTTTCCAGTTCCCACTGTCCTGTGCTTGCTTTTCACACTTCTGCATGTTCAGGGCTCAGTCATTCAAAATGTTTTTTGCCCCATCTTTCCATCTCCAATTTGATCTCCCTGTTCTCCATGTTCCCTCCAATTCTTACACATATAATCCCTTTCTCAACCTTCCCTTTCTCATTCTCTCCATATGTCCAAACCATTTCAGCACACTCTCTTTAGCTATCTCAACCACTGTCTTTTTATTATCACACCTCTCTCGTACCCATTCATTACTTATTCAACCATACTATCTCACACCAAATATTGTCCTTATATATTTCATTTCCATTGCATCCACCCTCTTCTGCACAGTTTCATCTATATCCCATGACTCACAGCAATATGATAATGCTGCTATTCTTTCAATCATACCCATTTTTGCCCTCCCAGATAATGACATTTCTTTCCACACATTCTTTAGTGCTCCCAGAACTTTTACCCCCTCCTCAAATTTTCCTCCAATGACAATCATGCCCCAACTAACCTGTCTCTCAGCTCAGCTAAACTTGATAGCCTTCCTTTTATTCACAGTTACTCTTGACTTCATATTTTCATACACCCTTACAAACTCAGTCACCAACTTAGTTTCATACTCAAATTTACCACCAGTGTTGTATCATCAGCAAACAGCAGCTGACTCACTTCCTAGGCTCTTTCATCTCCTACAGACTGCAAACATGCCCCTCTCTCGTAGACTCTTGCATTTACCTCCCTCACCACCCCATCTATAAACAATTAAACCACCATGGTGACATCAAATACCCTTACCATAGACCAACCTTCACTTGGAGACATTCACTCTCCTCTCTCTCTACTAGTACACATGCCTTACACTCTTTATAGAAACTTCTCACTGCTTCTTGCAGCTTTCCTCCCACACCATATATTCGTAAGACCTTTCACAAGGCATCTCCATCAACCCTATCATATGCTTTTTCCAGATCCATAAATGTTACATGCAAGTCTTTATGTTTCTCAAAGTATTCTTGCTCTCATTCTTTAAAGCAAACACTTGATCCACACATCATCCACCACACTGCTCCTCCCCAATCTGATGATCTGTACATGCCATCACCCTCTCAGTCAATACCTTCCCATACAGCTTACCAGGTATACTCAACAAACTTACACGTCTGTGGTTTGAACACTCAACTTTAGCCCCCTTGCATTTATGCATTTTGTCAATCCTCAGGCACCACAACATGATCTCTGCATACATTAAAAATCCAAACTAGTCAATCATTAACAGTTACCCCTTTTCTGAATGAATTTAACAGCAGTACCATCCACTCCAGCCTTCTTGCAACATTTCATCCTTCATAAGGCTTTCACCACCTCTTCTATCTTCACCAAACCACTTTCCATTACTCTTTCACTTCACATTAATCTGTTGTGTCTTTATCACACCATGAGTCATATACAGGATGCTTTATAAACTTTTTCTGTGTTTCCTTCGCCTTCTAACACACTTGTGCATGAGATGGTGAGCCCTGGCAGTTCCTGAAGGACAGGGTACATACAGCTAGCTGTTAGCTGTACATAAATGTTTACAAACATGATTATTATTAATTTATGCTGTTATGTTCTCTTGTTTGTCCATGACTGTTTAAGAAATATTTTTTTTGTAATGCTTTGTACATCAAATGGTAAATTTTTTTTTACCAACATAATAATTTCAGCGAGTATTTGGAAATGTTTAGTACTGCTAGAGTGTAAATGTTTATGATAATTATAGATTTTTCATGATGTAAAGTATCTTACTTTAAAATGAATTTTTCATCAGTGATTGCTGTGGAATGTTATATACTCCAAATAATATATTTTATATCAACATCGAGTATTTTGAGGTGTGTACTTGTAGTGGCTTAGAAATGTTAATGATTACACCTTGTGACTTTCTTGGTCTTACTTGTTTTTACACACATTTGTTTATAAGTGATCGGTCCCCATTATAAACACCAAATCTTACCTGAACATCACGATTATGAAGTAAGTTTGTTGATCACTGCTACCGATACTTGTAATCACAGCTTTATTTTCACACATTTAGTGATTTTTTCATATTTGTTTGTCATTTCCTGTGTTAGTGAGGAAGGGCAAGGAATAGGTGAGGAAAGACTGCATTCAGTTACATCCATTCTCTAGCTGTCATATGTAATGCACTGAAATCTCGATCCATTATTCATAATCAGGTCTCACAGACCTTTCTGTGGTTTGCACCTGCTGCTTCATATACCCTGTCTCAGTCTATTGAAAACACATCACCCCTGGTATATCACATTGCTCAATTTCACTTTATCCTGTGCACACTTTTCACCCTCCTGCATGTTCAGGCCACAAGCACTCAAAATATTTTTCATTCTATCCTTTATCTCCAGTTTGGTCTTCCCCTTCTCCTTTTCCTCTCCACCTCTGAAACATATATTCTTTTAATCAACCTCTCCTCACTCATTCTCTCTACATATCCATTTCCTGTGTTAGTGAGGAAGGGATTGGAACAGATGTGGAAAGACTGCCTTCTGTCGCATCCATTCTCTAGCTGTCACATGTAATGCACTGAAACCTCAGCCCCTTATCCACAACCAGGTCCCACTGACCTTTTCATGATTTGCCCCTACTGCTTTATATACCCTGGCTTAGTCCATTGAAAACACATCACCCTCCAGTATATCACATTGCTCTAATTCACTTTATCCTGTGCACACTTTTTACCCTCATGCATGCTTAATTAAGGTAAAAATGTTTTTGTACTTACCATCCTGCAGTGTGTCCAAAGTGCATCTGTTTGTGTCTGTCGAACACCTGAGTGTGTTTGTAGAGTATCTGAGCACATCTGTAGAGCACCTAAACTGACTCTTCTGAACAGCTTTACTATATTTATGCCATATATCACGAAGATGCTCTTCATTGTTATTGTTGGAGGCTTTGTTGGTGGGATACATCAACATTGCCTCACCCAGTATTTCATCATACTGTGGTACAAACCATGGCTGGGAGCCATGCACAAGGCCACAACACATGACCTGCAGTTATATGTCATGTCCTAACATTTTCTACATTTGCCCTAATAAATGTTAAATAGCTATTATATTTTGATGGTACTAAGTATAAAGTGTGGTTACCATAATTATATGTAGATAATAGTTGTTAGGCAGCCATCAACTAGGGAGGTATATTACCAGCACTACCCACCTGGGTATTGGGAGGTTGTCTGAGTCGTGAGGCAGCACTTCAGTGTTGTCAAGTTGCATTCTTTTGATCCAGGTGGCTGTCATTTCTTTCTGCCTCTCCCACATGTGGACTGCTGGTATTCTGTCCACAAACATACGGTCTCTTCTTGTCATGAATAACACTTGACAACACTAAGTTGCACAACTCATTCTTTGCAACTCTGGATTTTCCTGCAGTTAGTGCTCTGCACTTGCTCTTCCTTTTGGCTATATGGTAGGAGCAATAGATAAAAGTAGTAGGTTGGAACATTAGACAGGAGCATTTGGTTAGAAACAATAGTTAGAAATAGCTGGGAGCACTAGGAAGTAGTAGGTTGTAACATAAGGCAGGTAGAAGTAGTTGGTAGGAACATTAGATAGAGGCCTCTGAAAACACTGTGCTAGAGTTGCCCTCTGCCAGTGGGATGTTAAGGGTGAGGCACTAAAGGCTAAGAAGCAGCATTGGAGTTCAACAGTTATGGAGACTTTACCATGGCCACCCCTTGAGGGAATTCCCAAAGAGAATGGGAGTCAGAGATATTGATAGAGAGATAGACCATAATCATTAGGAAATGTGTCTCTCATTCAAGCTCATCAACCCTACTGAGACAGAATGAGTCATAATGATGATTTCAGAATTCATATGATGTATATGGCAAGATTCATTTTTCTACCATATGTATACATCAGCTGGTTGCCGAGTTGCCAGTTGGGAGACTTTCAGCTAAACCTGCCCCCAAAACAAGTCAAAAGTAGCCAAATGGTAATATTCTGTTTCTCTTTTCAAACAGTATAATTCAGTATGAATCATGGTATTAGAGGTGGTTGCCACATTCTAGATTTCACTGTTTGAAGTTCAAGTTATTCCTTCTCTCATACAGTTTTATAGGATTTAATATGAATCACTGTACAAGTTAAGCATCCCTAATCCAAAAATCCAAAATCTGAAATGCTCCAAAATCCAAAACTTTTTGAGCAACAACATGATGTTACAAGTGGAAAATTCCACACCTAAACATTATTTTTTCATTGTATTAATGGTATTTCATATCTTTTTCTGTTAGATACTTATATGTGAATAAGTGTAACAGTATGATTGCTTATCAGTAGCATATAAATTCAGAGTCAGGGAAGAAGGTGATGCCAAACAATCACAGACTGTCCACATGGGCAGCTGAGGTTGTGACACTTTAGCTTTCTGATGGTTCAGTGTTACACAAACTTTGCTTCATGTGCAAAATTATTAAAGATATTGTATGAATTACCTTCAGGCTATGTGTATAAGGTGTATATGAAACAGAAATGGATTTTGTGTTTAGACTTGCATCCCATCCCCAAGATATCTCATAATGTATCTATTATCCATCATGACAAATGTGGAAAACAGGATGGTGTGGAAACAAACGGGTTAGAGCTGAGACATACCTCAACTTTTCGACAGTTCAGTGGTCTTCCTCTGGAGATACTGATTCTAGCATTCAGCAGGATCATGTTCCCCAGTAAGTGATGGTCACCCGGTGAGATACCTTGGCGTGTTGCTCTCTGATTGGATTGCTTGTCCTGCTGCCACCACTTGTTCACGGCTATCTCCGCTGCCTGACGTGACCTACAGATGTACCCAGACCTTATGTTAATGATGTCTTTGGTAGCGATGTAAGCGGCTTACATTGCTACCAAAGACAACATTAACACAAGGTCTGGGTTCATCTGCTAGTCAAGCCAGGCAGTGAAAATCGCTGTGAATGAGTGGAGGCAGCAGGACAAGTGATCCAATCAGAGAGTGACACACTAAAGTGTCTGACTGGGTGACCATCACTTGCTGGAGAACACATCCCTGCAAATGCTGGAGTCAGTATCTCCTGAGGATGACCTTTGAACGGTCGAAAAGTTAAGGTATGTCTCAGCTCTAACCTGTTTGTTTCCATACCATCCTATAATCTCATTGTGTATATGCAAATATTCCAGGATATGAAAAAATTCAAAATCTGAAACACTTCTCATCCCAGGCATTTCGGATAAGGGATACTCAACATGTAGCTGAGAAGAATGTAAAAACTCGGAATAATGAGACAAAGCAAAAATGCAAGAAAAGGCAAATTATTATTTGGTTCTTTCTTTGCTGCTTTGAAAAAAAGATTGACAGGGACACAGTTTCCAATCAGGTAGACTATTGGTAGCATTTTTATTGTTGTGATGGTTTGCTGCCTGTTCATAGATCCATAGATAATGGTATTTTTCACCTCAAACAGCTTTATAAGACATAATATGGATTATGAAACCAGAAGATATTGTAATTAGGTGGATGATATGGATTATGAAACCAGAAGATATTGTAATTAGGTGGATGTAATGTAATGGAGCTTACGCAGCCAGGTTGGTGTCATGAATATCTTTAGTTAAGACTATTTTGGGTTGGCACTGCATACACAAAAAAGAAAAATGTCATAGCATTGAAATATATTACTTTCTCACCACAAAATTTATGACCAGGTAACACCTGGCTGCTTAATTCTCAAAAGTTGTCATGTTGTCTCACAAAAATTGCAGTCGACTGTTACACAAGGTCACAGGGTATGTATATGAAAAACAAGATTTTTAGAAAAAAGTTGGGATCAACACATGTACAAGATCAGCTGTTACATTATACATTATGCTTGGAAATATTCTGGCTCTCTTCTGTCATGTAGCCAAAGTCCTCCATCACCCCAGGATTGAATAAAGAGAAAATTATGTACAGTTGTCATGTAATCTCTGAGTGTGAGGGTGTTGGGGATGTGGGTGCAAGGGTCCCATACTTACCTCTCTTCTTACTCATATTGAAATCACTCTTGAGTCACTTTTACCTATATATTTCACCTGTTACTCCTTTACACTTTCATCACAAACTGATAAGGATGTGTTCTTCCTCATCACTTTAGTTACCTAAAATCTGTGTATTTTCTATAAGGTCACTGTACACACGACATGAGAGATTAAGTTGATTTTATGGGAACGAATGTTTCTTATGCCTACCTGACAATGAAAGAGACCTCTGTAGGTTACTCCTGCTACGATAAGTTAGCAATATTTTGATTGGTAGTTAAAGTTAGATCATCATCTGACATTGGCCTTCGTCCCTGATCAGATCTTAAGATGATGAAGGCTACAGTTTAGGTGATAATATTGATTTGTACATCACTTACAGTACCTTCAGAATTTTGCTTCTTAACATTATCTGAATGTACATACATCACACACATTTCCTTTATAATTTTACTCTTTACCATATGCTATAAGTTCTTCAAAATCTAGCCAGATTTCCTCTACTTCAAATGATTTATCTGTATTTTCTGTTTTACCAATACTTTTGCATTTTGAAGTTCTGGGTATGGGCCACTTTAACCACTGTGAAGGTATTTTCTCTAACTCTTGCTTCCCATTTTTTCTCATCTTGAAAACAACGCACTTGAAGGATGTTTTATATCTATGTATGAAGGTGAAGCCATATTACCATACATATTATTGTATATCGGTCCTGATGCAGACATTTAATAAGACAAATGCATTTCCTTAAAGATTAAACATATATTTCTCCTGAAGAAACATAACATCTTATACCTTTTAATTCTTTTTAAGACTCCTAATGCAAAATGTGTACCTTTAAAAGGCATTCCTTTCTTCCTTTTTCTGCACACATCCCATTGAATTTATCAGACTTATGACAGCTATTGCATAGTTGTTGACAAGCTAAGAAAGTTGCTAGATGCAGGATGATTAACATCCATACATAGTTACCAATAATTTGTCCGGTACCTCGGTAGGTTAGAAACTGCTGGGTGCTGGGGTGATACTTTTCTGTGAAATATTTTAATGTTCAGTGGGAAAGTTGTGCTGGCAATATAGGAGGTATAAAGAGGGAATATGGGTGGGATGAGTAACTGTCTTACCATTGAATGATACCATCCTGTCACTCACTGTGGTGGCCAGGGAGGAAGGGGATGATGATGGTAAGGGAGGATGTGGTAGCCAGGGAGTGATGGGGATAGGGTGGTGATGATAGTGAAGGAGGATATGGTAACCAGGCAAAGAGGGAGTAGTGGTGGTGGAAGGGGGTTGTGTGGCGAGAATGGAAGGGCGTGATGATGATGGGGGAGGATGTGATAGCCCTTCATACAGCAATCAGACATGGTCCTAAATCTGCCAGCATATACAAAATTTCTTGAATAATTTGAATTCAAACATGGCTTTCTTTGGTTACACTGTAACTAACACATAACTTTTGTACAGTAACTTTCTTTATCATGAAACTTCTACCAGAGAAAATTCTTTCATGAGGCTTGAGAGGAGCCCACTTGGCTTTTGTCGTAACTCACTTTTGAATCCTTCCAGTGAATTGTTAGTTTCCTGTATTGATATTCCTAGAATGATCTGTAGACCATTTGTACTTGAGCAGTTCCACTGTTTTCAATAATTTTCTCCTGAAGGAATTCATTGTTTGCACCCAGGTAACTCTTCTGTTCAGGTAGTATGAATTTTTACTTGTATCCTGCCATGGATGTAGACTATAGATAGATGATGCCTTGTTCATTATGTCTTGCTCTTGTTACTGCAAGATTTTCACCATCATATTTCAATAGAGTGTTTTATATTTTATAGACTTTTAGATGCCTCACAATTATCAGATTTAGCTTAGGATAACCAGTTGTGTAGTTGAGGGATTTGCACCTCCTTCCAGGCTGTGCCTGGCACAGCTGTTCTGCTTTGCCTCACCCATACTATGTTGCTGAGATCATGTGTGAAAAGGGCATGCAAGATCATCCTTCTTTCCTCTTATATCACCTGACAAGAGGTGCTAAACACATTGGCCATCCCTACTCTTGTCAAGCATCACGTGGCCTTCATTAAGCATTTTTGAGAATAGATTCTAAACCATCCTTGCCACTGTCACCTCTAGCCACTAGAGATCACTCATCCTTGAGCTGCAGTTTGCTTTCTCAACTGCATCAGTTTCAGTTGAGCTCATGATGACACCTACAGGAACAGGCCCATTTGATCCACTGTGAACATTTTAGAAAATACTTTATGTTTGTGTGAAGACTGTTATAGCTCTTGTGTTGTTATAGTATTTACAGTTCTTAGTCTTTGGCTTTCAAGTACAGGTTGAACATCTGTGATCCAACAACCTTGTGACCTAACCACTAGCAGAACACTGAAAGTGACAGAAAACAGAAATTGACCCCTAAGGGAACCCCCTATGTAAACATATGCCCAACCCCTAGTTTTGCCAGCTCATTCCACATACATATTGCTGTTATCCAAGGTAGAACAGAGCTTAAAGCACAAAATAATACAACCAATAATGCTTCCAAACAAGGTTGTGCTTTCGGGTGTGCCGAACAATTATTTTAAATCAAAAATATTTTACACTTTGGATCGAGGCCAACAGAGTTAAGCCACATTCCCGGCAAGCTGTGCCCTCACGGAGCAAAGTCTTTCAGGCATGCCTGTGTTGTTGTCCACACTGTTGAGGTGGTTGAGCAGTCAAGTCATACAGTAGGTGTTTGGCAGGCCATGATTGCAATATCACCATGCGCAGCAAAGTTGAAAGGAAAAAAATAGCGCTGTGTGGCATACTGATTGCTATGTGCATAAAAAAAGAAAAAAGAACAGAGTGTAGAAAACTATATGATGTAAAGAGTGGTAACTTTTTGTGGCTGGCAGCGCCATTGCTCTAGACCCGGCATCAGACCACTGGGCAGTGTCTGGTGATTTTGCTCAACCACGGGCAAGGGCAGTCTGCTGATAAGCCCATCAAAGTTGCCACAAAGTGTCTGATGACGGACTTAACACTCATTCCTGCTGGGCACTGCCCAACAATGTGGATGCTCCTTTACAGGGTACTCTAGCTTCATGCACAAAGTAATTTTCAAACTATTCAAGAAAAAGATAAGATGTTATCCACCCATTTTTAAGTACCAAGGTAGATAAGTAGAAAAATTTTCATTCCCCTGAAGGCCCTCAGTTGAACACTTACCAGTTACCATCAGCTTGGAATATTATTGCAATACAACAGTTTTTTAAATGAAAATCATTCAAAAAGTGATTACGGTAACATCTTTTGAACAACTAAAGAAAGCATATTTACATCCAAAAGTCTCTCTTTTAAATGCCTTTCAATTAATACTTAATCTAATAGTGCCCGTTGACCATATCTCCTACTCACATATGTATACTTGTGAATATCTTTCTTTTTAAACTAGGTATTCCCAATCACTTGAAATAATTTGATTATCTATGTAGAGCAATTCAAAACCAGAGTAGACAGTGGACTGTGGTGGTGTGTGGATCCCTAAGCAATAGAGCAGTGTTTTCCACAGATAGAAGTGCCATATCACTGAGAACTAGTGCCCTTCAAGTACCAGATTATGGGAGTTGTCAAAGTGTAGAATACTAGGCTGGAGATGTTAGAGTGTAGTTTTCACAATATTTCATGGCTAGTAGCTTGACGTGAAGTTCTTACTGCAAGATCACATACAGCTTTATCTATTGTGCATTGCTTTGCAAGTACCAGGCTTCTTTTATGATTTTTGTAGTTTAAGGTTTTAATTGAAGTATTAAGTCTACCTCATGCCCTTCCATTTTTGCGAGCTGTGGGGATTGGGGCTGGGGATCTCAGTTATGCAAACTGATTCCCGCAGAGGGTGATTATTGTCTTGGATGAAAGCAGTATCCTTGCAGCAATTTTTACCTTCTTACCAAGGGATGTTTAGACAGGTTGAGAGTTAATGGGAGCTTTAACCCATTCACTGTAGCAGGTTTAAAATGAGGTTACCTCCCTATGCAACACTGTTCAAAAACAAAAAAATCAACAGTATTGGTCAACATTACTGATACAATAATGGATTTATCGGTATTGTAAAACTGTATTTATGAGCCACCAGACATGAAGTTTTAGGGCAGTATGTACACCCAGACAAAAATCATATCCCTGTGTGTTGTATCTCATGAAAATATCTTTGCTTTAGTGTATGGTACAATTTTATTTACTCTGCTGTGTGTGAAACGAAGCTCAAGGGAAAAGGGGAAGAATGGTTTGGAAACGTCTTGGGAGTAAAGTCAGGAGTTGCTGAG
>JAYMFT010090283.1:0-14047 GCA_038088735.1 Panulirus argus | reverse complement strand
CATCAAAACTGCTGACACACTCACTCAGCTGCTCCCAAAACACTTGCCTCTCATGATCTTTCTTCTCATGGCCAGGTGCATAAGCATTAATAATCACTCATCTCTCTCCAGGAACAGACGAAGAAAGGCCTCATCCGCTTACATCCATTCTCTAGTTATCATGTGTAATGCACCGAAACCACAGCTCCATTTCCACATCCAGGCCCCACAGACCTTTCCATGGTTTACCCCAGACGATTTGCTTGCCCTGGTTCAATCCAATGAATGCCCGACAACCACAGTATACTACATCGTTCCAGTTCACTCTATCCCTTGCGCGCCTTTCATCCTGCTGCATGTTCAGGCCCTGATCGCTCAAAATTTTTCTTCACTCCATCCTTCCATCTCCAATATCGTCTCCCTGCTCTCCTTGTTCCCTCCGCTTTTGATACATATATCCTCTTTGTCAACCTTTCCTCACTCATTCTCTCCAGATGTCCAAACCATTTCAGCACACCCTCTTCAGCTATCTCAACAATACTTTTTTTGTTACCATACTTTCCTCTTTCCATACCTGACTCTTCCATCTATCTTTCATTACCTACTCGATCAAACCACCTCAAATCACAAATTGTCCTCAACCATTTCCTTCCCGACACATCCACCCTCATCTGCACAGCCTTTTCTATGGCTTTTGCCTCACGTCCATATAATATTGTTGGGACTACTGTTCCCAGATATCGTTCTCTCTTCCCACCCATTTTTCAGCGCTCACTTCCGCTTCCGTGGTTCCATTAGCTGCCATGTCCACTCCCAGGTATCTAAAACACTTTGCTTCCTCCAAGTTTTTTTCTTTTCAAACTTACCACAACGAACCTGCCCCTCAGCTTTGCTAAACCTCATAATCTTGCTTTTATTCACACTTACTCTGAACTTCCTCCTCTCACATACTCTTTTTAACTCAGTCACCAACATCTGCACTGTCAGCAGCAAACAACAACTGACTCACTTCCTAGGCCCTCTCATCCCTCGCATATTCGCCCTAAGACTCTAGCATTTGCCATTTGCCTCCTTCAACACCCCATTCAGAAGCAAATCTAACAACTAAGGTGACATCACGCACCCCTGCCGTAGACCGACCTTCACTTGGAACCATTCACTTTCTTCTCTTCCAACTCGCACACATCCCTTACACCCTTGGTAAAAACTTCTCACTGCATCTAGCAGCTTTACTCAAACACCACATATGCATGTGGCCTACAAGGCATTTCTAATAACCCTATCATATGCTTTCTACAGATCCATGAATACCACATTCAAATCCTCCTGTTTGTCTAAGTATTTCTCACACACATTCTTTAAAGCCAACATACATCCTTTACCTTTGAAACCACACTACTTCTCCCCAGTCTGATGTTGTGTACATGCCATCACCCTCTCAATCGCTACCCTGTCATACAAACTACCAGGTACGCTCAACAAACTTATAGCACTGTAATTTGAACATTCACCTTTATCTCCATTGGCACTAAATATGCATTCCGCCAATCAGGCACCTCATCATGATCAATACATTCATTGAAAATCCTTTCCAGCCATTGAACAACACAGTCACCCACTTTCTTAATAAATTCAACTGCAATACCATCCACTCCAGAAGCCCTGCAGCATTTTATCTTAGTGTAAGGCTTTCACTACCTCTTTTCATCAAACTACTTTCCATGACTGTCTCATTTCGCATTCCACCACGACCCAAACACCCTACATCTGTCATCCTACCATCAAACACATTCAACAGTCCTTTAGAATACCCACTCCATCTCTTCCACTTTATCTCTCTCTGTTACCACTTCCCTTTTTGCTCCCTTCACCGATGTTCCCATTTGCTCTCTTGTTTTTCGCACATTATTAAACTCCCTTCAAAACATCTTATTCTCCCTAAAGTTTAATGATACTCGCTCACTCCAATTCTTACTTGCCATCTTTTCCAATCCCTGCATCTTCCTTATGACTACCTGCCTCTTCTCTTAATCACCCAATCATTTGCACTGCTTCCCTAAATACCTCCCATTCCTCACCCACTCCCCTTGCTTCATTTACTCTCACCTTTTGCAATTCTACATTTAATCTCCCCTGGTATTTCTTCACACACGTCTTTTTTCCAAGCTAAATTACTCTCACCACTCTTTTCTCCCCGACGTTGTATCCTCTTTTCCAAAAACCTTTATCAATCTTCCCCTTCGTCTCCACCAGATAACGATCAGACATCCTACCAGCTGCTCCTCTCAGCACCTTTACATCCAAAAGTCTCTCTTTTACAACCCTATCACTTAATATGTAACTCAATAATGCGCGCTGACCATCTCTCCTATGTATGCTTGTGTATGTTCCTCCTTTTAAACCAGGTATTCCCAATCACCAGTCCTTTTTCAGCACAGCTCCACAAGCTGTTCGTCATTTCCATTCATAACACCGAATACCCCATGCCCCACAATCATACACCCTCAACTGCCATATTACTCACCGTCGCGTTTTAATCACCCTTCAATAACACCCGGTCTCTTGCATCAAAACTGCTGACACAGTTACCCAGCTGCTCCCAAAACACTTGCCTTCAGTTTTTGCCCTCCAAGATGACGTTCTCTCTTTCCACACACACACACTTCAACGCTTCCACAACCTTCGCCCCTTCACCCATCCCATGATACTTCCGCTTTCATGGTTCCATATGCTACCATGTCCACTTCCAGGTATCTAAGGCACTTCACTTCCTCTAGGTTTTCTCTGTTCAAATTCACACTCCAACTAACCTGACTCTCTACCCAGCTAAACCTAATAGCCTTGCTTTTTTCACATTTACTCCCAACTTCCTCCATTCACACACTCTTCCAAACTCATTCACCAACTTCTGTAATTTCTCACTCGAGTCTGCCACCAGTGCTTCATCATAAGCAAACAACAACTGACTCACTTCCCTGGCCCCCTCCTCCCCTACAGACTGCATACTCGGCCTTCTCTTCAAGACTTGCATTTACCTCCCTCACCACCCCATCCATAAACAAATTAAACAACCACGGTGACATCACACATCCCTGCCGCAGACCAATCTATACTTGGAACCATTCACTCTCCTCTCTTTCTACCTGTGCAAATGCCATACACCCTTGATAAACACTGCCTCTAGTAGCTTTCCCATATATTATTAAGACCCTCAACAAGGTATCTCTAATTATCATAACATGCCTTCTCCAGATCTATAACTGCAATACACAATCCATCCGTTTCTCTAAATTATTTCTAACAAACATTTTTTAAAGCAAGCACCTGATCTTAACATGTACCACTTTGGAAACCAGTCTGATATACTGTATATGCCTTCACCCTCGCAATCACTACCCTTCAATACAACTTACCAGGTACACTCAACAAACTTTTACCTCTAAAGTTTGAACACTTACCTTTATCCTCTGTCTTCATACAATAACACAACACGCGCATTCCGCCAATCCCCAGGCACTTCACCATGATCTATACATACACTTAATATCCTTACCAACCAATCAACAACACAATCAACCCCTTCCTTAATAAATTCAACTCCAATACCATCAACTTAAGCTGCCTTGACACATTTCATCTTACATAAGGCTTTCACCACCACCTCTCATCACCAAACCACTCTCCATGACTTTCTCACATTGTATACAACCTCGATCCAAACACCCTACATCTACCACTCTATCATCAAACACATTCAACAGTCCTTCAAAATGCTCACTCCATAACCTCACTTTATCACTACCTATTACCACTTCCCTTTTGCCCCTTTGACCGATGTTTCCAGTTGTTCTCTTGTTTTTCTCACATTATTAACCATCATAACATATTATTGTCCCGAAAGTCTTGCTCACCTCAACTCTCTTTTGCTCTCTTTTCAACCCCTGCACCTTCCTCTTGGCCTCTTATACATCTCCCAGTCAACTGCGCTCCTTCCCCGTAGGTACCGTCCAAACGCCTCTCTCTTCTCTATAATTAGTAACTTTACCTCTTCATCTCACCACTCATTACCCTCTCTAATCTGCCCGCCTCTCAAATTTAGCATGCCACATGCATCTCTCGCAAATACTAGCACTGCTTCCCTAAACACTTCCCATTTCCTGCCCACTCTCCTTGCTTCAATTACTCTCACTTTTTACCATTCAACGCTCAATCTTTCCTGGTATTTCTTCACACAAGTCTCTTTTCCAAGTTCACTTACTCTTACCATTCTCTTATCACCGACATTGCTTCCTCTTTTCCGATTACCTTTGCAAATTTCACTCTCGCTGCCACAAGATAATGATGAGACACCCCAACAGGTGCTCCTCTTTACATATTTACATCCAAAAGCCTCTCTTTTACACGCGTATCAATATGCAATCCAATAATGCCCACTGGCAATCTTTCTGTTCACACGTATACTTGTGTAATTTTTTTTTTTAAGTTAAACCAGTCAGAGTGCCTTAAACAAGATTATGTTTATTTGAATACTCACACCAACGCATGTACCTCTGAATGCTCACTGAAATGAGAGTATATTTGAATGGTTATTCTAATGCAAGAGAATGCTAATTCTATCATACACTTGCTTCTGAATGCTCGCCCTAATACTTGTGTACTTGAATTTCACTGTAGTGCAACTGTATTTGAATGTTCACTTTAAATACAGCTGTATTCGAATTTTGATTCCAGCGCATGTGTATCTGAAGGTTTACCGCGATGCAACTTGCATTTGAGTTCTCACTGAAACGCAACTGTATTTGAATGCTCAGTTTAATACAACTGTCTTTCATTGCTCACTCTGATGCATTTGTATCTGAATTATTGCTGTATTGCAAGCGTATTTTAATGCTCACTATAATACTAGTGCATTTTACTGTTTACTTAAATATAAGTGTATCTGAATGCTCACTGCAATGCAATTGTATTTGAAAGTTCACTCTAATGCAAATGTAACAATCCTCACCCTAATGCATGTACAACTTGTTATCGGAACAGAAGCAGATGCTCTAACTTTTCAGTGTAGCAGTGTCCTCAGGCAGTGCAATCTTAATGTTCAGGGTAGCCTAACTAATATTAACAGTCCTGGTAACCGAATGTTGCATGGGGTTTCTTTGCCATTGTGTTTACACAGCTTGAAGGATTTTGCCTCCTTGCCTCTTTTTTTTTTTTTATAGAGATTGGTTGATAAACGGATACACATCAACTACATGAATGTAGAATATCACATTCCTACTGCCAATAACATCGATGTAGAACATCGGGTTGATAAGCTCATTCTGTACCAGTTTGATACGTTAAGTATCCATAACCAAAATTTGTCAACTTGTCTCGCCAACGATAATCCTACAACTGTACTCACATCTTCTTTTGTAATGCTACTGTTGCAGGCCCGCATTAGAGGACTGCATGTGGTGCCATTGGTACTCTTGTTCTACATGGCCGTTATACTGGTTTTTGTACGACAAAATTTCTCTGAAGATGGGCTCGAAGACTCTAAACATCGTGCAAGCCTAACCTTCTCATCTTCAGGCAAAAGCAAGCTTCAAGATCGTGGAAGCCTAACCATCTCATCTTCAGGCAACAGTAAGTTTCATCATCGTGGAAACCTAACATTTTCATCTTCAGGTGACAGCAGTTTTGCAATCTTACCAACTATTGAGTTGAGGTCAAATTCTCTTTAAGAAACTAGCGGATCTAGGAGACCTATGCAGTTTATTTCATGGGTACATTTTAAATGAAAGTATACTGCTCACTTATTTACTTCCAGCTCTAAGAATACCATCTATTTGATATTTGACTCCCGCGACTCCAAGGAAGCCGGCTACGGCCACTGGGCAAGACCACAGGTCGTAAATTATTGTGTGTGTGTGTGTGTGTGTTCATGTGAAGAGAGTGCAGGACAAATGAACTGTTAGTGTTCAGTGACTTCAATGTGGCAGTTACATCATGGGCGCGAAAGGTCTTTGTTTGGCGTTTATTTTGTTGAAGGGATTGGTGATGTCCTTGAGCACAGATGGGATAGCATGACTTGTGTATGTCTGGGTAGTGTCGTTTTAGTTAGGTTCCTTACGGGAGGGATGGTGTTCAAGGCTGAGTTTAGCAGTTACTTTGTACGAGTGGGTCATTTCGGTAAATGTATTTTGTCAGTATTTTACTTACTGGAGGTTGGGGGATATGTGAGTATGGGTTGGTGCGAAGTGTTGAAGGGTAAGACCACAAATGAACGCGATTTGCTGTGAGGGTAGGGGGTAGCGGGACGGCCTAGCGGATGAGAGGCAAGAACGAACACATTATCTAATGCAACTGGTCCAACCGCATGCGGGTAGCGGGTTTCCGCCAAGCTTAACCGCTCCCCTCTCCGATAAGCGAACCATGTTGGTTAAAATCGCCTAATGACTCCTGGGAAGCCAGGCGATCCTGACCTACACCAGATAAGACGTAATCCAAGAATGAGTAGTGAAGAAACAAAACAAAAACAAAAAAATGCTGTTTTTCAGTGGAGGGCGCTGTGGGAATCAACGGACACCCTACACAAGAATATAGGTGTTCTCAGAAATCTCTGGGACGATATATGTAAACAAGTTAATATAATAGGTTAAGTTATAAGTTGTGTGTAAACAAGTTAATATAATAGGTTGTTATAAGTTGTGTTTACTCACTGATTGGTCTGTCATAATTAGGCTATATTAATTTATCAGTTGGACCACCTTCTCTGGTGGATACAATGGATTACTTTTATATGAATACTAAGAAATTTGCTGTTGATTCACATAGTAGTATGGCATGATTAGGATATACTAACTTATCTATTGGTAGAGCCACCTTTCTCTGATGAATACAATGGATTACTGATGGATGACGATATATATTTTTATGGATACCAAGCATGCAGCCCGTAATATTATATAAGAACTTCATGTCTGACAAAAGGCTGTGCCTTTGTCTACAGAAGGCCTACATTAGACGTATATCTGGAATATATCACAGGTTGTAATAAGTTTGACACCTTAACTGAGTTTACAGATATTCTATACCGAACATGTATAAAATACAGGATAACAATATATGTGCAATGCCGGTATATTTGGTGTGTTAAAATCAGACCCAATGGAATGATTATTTTCCTGTTACTGATCATCATTGAGTTAAACAGATGAGTATCATACAAGTACTGGTAACGTTATCCAACTATATAATACAAACGTTCTCCATGCAACTGATAGTTTAAATATGAAACGTGACATGTTTAACTTGTCGTCGTACACGCGAGCTTGACGGTAATCACGAATTCAACACGTCATGCTTGTTGTTTGATGAAGTCGTGAATCCAGAAAGATCTGCCGACATTCAGGTCATCAAATTTCAAAGACACAGCCTAAGCTAGAAGCAATTTTCTAAAGAGTTTTGACAGTGACATTCCACCGAGCGAGTGTGAGAAGCACCGTACAATGAACGACTTTCCGCTCGATCTTCCCTCTTCCTATTTGGCCACGGCACCGCTTCCCTCTACCCGATAGGCAGCCCGCTACCCTCTACCCTCACAGCAAATAGCCTTCAGTGTGGTCGCAACCCTAAGGTTAATTATGGAATGGTATCGAAGAGAGTGATTTACTGCTGTTACAAAAAAAATGAATTCTTAGCATGTTTAGGTGGAAATATAGACCACAGGTCATAAAGTAGAGTGATGTGCGAGTCTATAAGGGGAGAACTCGCATTTGCCCTGTAGTATGAAGGGTCTTTAAATGTGGTGAATTGGTGTATTGTCGGAATGCGTGATGTCTGGAGCATAGATGGGAAAGCGTAGCTAGTGTATGCCAAGGGGGTGTTGTTTCAGGTGGGAGTATGACTGGAGGAGTAGTGATCAAGATTGAATTTAATGGGTGATTATTTAGCGTTCGTCGGGTCAATTTGGAGTGTATATATTTTTTCAGATATATTTGTTAGGGTTGGTAATTAATGTGTAGGCTGTTTATGCGTATGGCTGGGGTAAACTTTTCATTTCTGTTTTGGGATTTGTGGTTATTTATGGATTCGTTTTGATGAAATGGCTCTAATGCTATTGCAAAGAATTAAGTTGTGAGCATGTTGAGGTGGTTTAGTGACGATGAAATGAGTTTTGAGCATGTTGAGATGGGAATAAACTGGTTCTTAATTTCATTGTGTAGATGTTGAGTGCAGTTGGTTGCTATGCAGCCACTGATTTTTCGGAGTGCTTCACTGTTGTTTATTACATAAGTCTGACACTAAAACCATTCCATCTACAAACAGCAACTGAGTCATCTCCCATCCCCCCCCCCAACTCATAATAGACTGCAAACCCAATACTCTATCTAAAAACCTTGTACATACCTCCCATACCACCCCATCTGTAGACAGGTTAAACAGCCATAGCGACATGACATCACATAGCCTTAATGTAGACCCAGTTTCACCTGGAATCACTAACCCTCTTCTTTTACTTATGAACATGCCTTACTCTCTCAATAAAAACTCCCTACTGCTTCTGGTAGCTTTCCTTCCACACTATATGTTCGTAGCACTCTCCACAAACCATATCCATCAACCCTATCGTATGCTTTCTTTACATCTATACATGCCACTTACAAGTCATTCTCTTAAGTACTTCCTTAAAAAGAAAAAGAAAAAAAAATCCACATCCTCTTTCACTCTTGAAGCCACAGTGTGTTCTCCCCAGTATGATGCTCTGTGTATGCCATCACCCTCCCATACAAATCACCAGATTTACTCAGCAAACTTATGCCTTTGTAATTCAGATATTCTCTTTTGACTACACTACCTTTATACAAAGACATAATACAGGCATTCTGCCATCCCATATGCACTTCATCTTGAGCCATTCATAATTTTGAAGATCCTGATTAATACCAATCAACAGCACTCTTATCTTTTTTCTTGAAAAATTCAACTGCAATCTCATTTACTCCAGCCACTTCACCACACTTCACCTTTTGCAAGGCTTTCATCACTTCTCTTTTCACTAAAACATTCATTTTGGCTGTCCTGTACCATGTGCCTCCATGTCTCGAACACTCAAGGTATGCTACCCTATCATTTGACATTCAGCAGTCCTTCAAAATACTCACTTCTCTTCATTTTTTTTTCCTGCTTCTGCATCTGCTCCCTTTACTGATGCATAATTGACTTTGTGACCTTTATTATCTGATTTTTCCACAGAAAATGCAGCATTTGTTTTAGGTATTCTAATATTTGCCAAGCAACAATGAAGTAGATTAAGAAAAAAATGACTGTCAGCAATGCTAATGCATGTGCAAATCTTACAGGACGTTATGGCAAGGACGGAGGTATTGAAGAGATAGTTTTCTTTATCATATTATGTGAAGGTGAGTCTTAATCATCTTATTGTAAAATACGTACAAAGTGTATTATAGTCTGACTAACCAACTGCCTTCCTCAAAAGTTGTGAAAGAAATAAAGTTGCCTCTTCTGTTGATGTCTTTACCGATGTTTTCAGATGTTGAAACAAAATTTGATTAGGAAATCAGCATACAAATCTTTTATATGTTTTTATGTATATCTTGGAAAAGACTAAATGATCCACTGTTACCATCTTTACTTCAGAAGCAAAAGAATGAGATTTGTCATAATTTTCTTAACAATATATTGTAACACAATGAAGTTGATCTTTAATGGAAACTGATTAATTTTTTTCTGACTGCACATTTATATTTGTTTTACATAAGTTCATAATATACAGGAGTGGTAATACATATATGGTAATGGGGTAGTTGTGATTTGTACAGTTTTTGGAACAAAAATGACGGATGAAATTGGTAGCTTTTATATCTATATCTCTGATGCCCATTCCCTTTGGGAACTCCCTCAAGGGGGTGGCCAAGGCAAAAGAGTCTCCATAGCTGGTGATCTCCACTGCCGCTTCTTAGCCTCTTAGTGACTCACCCTTAACAGCCCACTTGCAAAGGGCAACTCTAGGACAGCATTTCCAGAGGCTTTGATGAAATATTAGAATATTAAGCAAATACTATTGACTGAAAAGAAGAAAAATATCAAAACCCAATTCCAAATTACAGAAAATCTTTTCATGAAGACTTCAGGGCTGTAAGTCCACTGACTAGCAACCCATATACAGTAACTTACAAAGAAGTCTATAAACTTACAACTTACACTAAGTCAAGGGACTTACAAACAATGTTACACAAACTGAGTCCATGGATTTTCTAAAAACTGTTTACAGACGAAAAGTTTACAGAATAATGTTTCACAGGCAGAAATTACATAGGCATACAACCCATGTTTTGAAATGAGAAACTATGATTTTCCAACATACATTTCACACAGAAAAAGACCTGCATGTAAAAGTTCTTATTTTACAGATAAGACAATGGACTTCCATCCCTTGCTTCACAAACAACTCTACAGACTGATGACTGCATTTCACAGAGAGAAAATCAGTAGACTTACAAACTAAGATTCTGCCTATATCTCTAATGCCTGTTCCCTCCAGGAACTCCAATTAAAAAGGTGGCCACAGCAAAAGAGTCTCCATTTATCCTTCTCCTTACATGCCTCCCTTACATACACCATTCCTTATCACTTCTCTTCCTTCAGTACTGTTCCAATTTATTTCCCCATGTTACAGGTGGTCTTCCTCTCACACCAGTCCCTTTAATCATACTTTCATGCACTCTTCTTCTAAACTCCCTTTTTTGCATTCTATCCACAAGCTCAAACCACCTCAAAGTGTCGTTTCATCCACTCTACCACTTCATAATTCATTTTGTTTGCATTTCCAGCCATTCCAAAAATCTCATTCATCTCATTCCTTTCTACATTCCATTTAGTCATACTACATGCTCCTGTCAAATAGCTACTTTTTAAAGCCTGTATTCTTGACCTTTGTGACTCATTCCATGTCCATGTTTTAAAAGGCTATTTAGGTTAAAGGTGGGAGGACCATGCTGGCCACAATCCTTTCTTCACTTCCATACTAACAACTCTACCCTTCATTATTTGTTAAGGAAACCAGTGACTCTTCTATCCTGTACTGCTCTCTCCCTGTGTATCTCCACATTTACCTACGATAGCTCCTAAATATGTAAATACTCTTACCTTTCCCAGTCTTTCTCCTGCCATATCTATAATACAGTTTAGTTTACTACACTTTCTTCTTTCACTCAATATGGTTTTGCAAAATCTAAACTTTCACACTGTTTCCTTTCAAATACAAATAGTTTACTTTTACTTCATTTACCTTCAATTTCCTCTGATTACAAACATCATAAAACACACCTACAACTTTCTGTAATTTCTCTTCACTCTTCAAACAACACAGTATCATCCACAAACAGGCTTGTCACTAGCCACCATACCTCACCACCAAAGTCCAACTCCAATTCTGTGCCTCCTTTCCCTAGTTTTGCTTTCACCCAACTTATCACTCCATCCACTTTTATATATGTTAAAAAGCTGCTGTGACACTCATACAACCCTACCTCACACCTGTATGTATACTAAAGCTTTTGCTCAACTCTCCATCCACTCTTACACATGCATTTGCTACTCTGTAGAAGGCTTTCACACCATCCAACAGTTGTCCCCCTACTCCATATATCATCAAGACATCCCATAGAACATTCCACTTGACTCTCATATGCTTTCTCCAGATCCATAAAAGCTGTACAGCTTCTTACCTTTCATTAGATATTTTTTCAGTCATTTTCACCACAAAAATCTGATCCACACATCCCCAACCTTTAATAAACCCCATTTGCTCCTTACTTATTTTACATTCAGTCACTTTCATCAACCTGTCTACAAACACTCTTACTTACACTTTTCCTGATATACTTAACAAACCTTTTCCCTATAATTGTTACACATACATCCTTAGCACTTTTTCCTTTAGAAAACGGAACAATAATATCTTTCAGTCATGATTAATAAATAAGAAACTCACTGAGCTTGCAACATACATTTCATATGAAAAGTCTATTGAGATAAGACCCCATTTCTTGATTGGATGTTTATATTTTATAAATTTACCAGTGCAGGTATATAAGTTTTTTCATTTTAGTCATCCTGATCATTCTTTAATGAAACTTGAAATAATTCACATGGATATCCATATACCCACAATAACTGTATTATATCCATATGATATCCATCTATCTTTCCACCAGTCTGTAGGTAGTAGTTGGTAGGGAGCCAACAACCATGCAGGTATATTACCAGTACTAACTCCCTGGGCATCAGGAGGGTTAGACATCATCTTAGTGAGCCAGCACTTTAGTGGTTGTCAAGCTGCACTCCTCTGATCCAGATAGCTGTATTTTCTTTATGCCTCACTAACATGTGGACAACTGGTATTCTGTTCACAAACATACAATCTCATGCAGCTCATTCTTAGTAACTCTAGATTTTCCTGCTGTGAGTACTATGCGCTAGCCCTGTCTTCTGGCAAAATGGTAGGAGCAGTAGACAGAAGTAGCAGGTAGGAACATTTTGGCAGGATTATTAGGTAGAAACATTAGGTAAAAGTAGGTAGGAGCACTAGATAGTAGTCATTAGGGACATTAGATAGGAGCCTCTGCAAAACACTGCACTAGACTTGCCCTCTGCCAGTGGCCTGTTAAGGTTGGGGCACTAAAGGCTAAGAAGTGGCACTGGAGTTCTCTAATTATGGAGACTGTTGCTGTGCCCACCCCTTTGAGGGAGTTTCAATTGGAACAGGCATCAGGGATATAGAGAGACAGATAAATTTCCACCAGTTTATCAGATCTTTGCATCCACCCACCTCTGCTTCCATCAGTACAATCATGTATTTGATAGTCCTTCTTTTTGTCTGTTCATCTATAGATTTATCTCTTTATACATCAACTCATGCATATATCTATCAGTCTACCCCTACACATTCTATATTATGTACCTTTTTTTTTCTGTTATGTTAGCTGAGACAGCTTGGGTCAAAAGTGAATACACTAATCAAGGCCATCTCATTAATGTTTCATATATATCCTCTTTATATATGTATAACTTAACCTAAGACAAGAATCTTCACACTGCTCCAATCTACCCAAACATTGGAAACAGAAAGTGTGTATTATTATACCTTGCAGTTACCTTTGGCACAAGAAGCTGCATCAACACCAAGTTAATTGACAAAGGTATCAGAATATCTGAATATGAAGGGACCAAGATTTTTTAATTCATTCTTATAGCAATGATAGATCACACTGATAACATATAATGAAAATGCATACCTTGGAAATGCTAATCTATTTAATTGGTCTTAGCAAATGCTCTTCAGAGAAAAGTAAAGGAACTGAAGCTCCATCACCTTTGCAGCCAATGAAATATTCATTCCAACTTGTTTTTTAGGAACACCAAATGACAACCAAGGTGGAGAGAGTGCCTCAGATATTGCCCGACAACTGCGTCAGGCAGGTGTTTTGCTCAAATCAGCAGCAGCTCTTTCATCATCATTACTCAGGTGTGTGGCTGAAATTTCAAAGGAATCAGGGCATAGAGCAGTTTACATGGGAAACAGTTAAGATTTGGGATAGAAGGTTAAGATGCTGGATATTGCTGCATTATGATGTGGAAATTTAAAGCAACTCATTTTTATGGTGGATGTACTTCTCTGCCCCTGTTCATTCCATGGGGGTAAGCAATATGAGTAATATAATTTGTTCACACTGCAAACTGAGCATGAGGACCACGTAGGGGGAAAGCACATTATTTCCACCTCAGATACTGTATCTTTAGGTGATTGTGTCTTGTTGATATTTCTTCATGTTAGAAATGAAAGTACCATATGGCATCTATAAATGCCTCCAAGTCAGTAGAGGAAGCCTAGAATCATTTAAATGCAGGTGGAAAAATTAGACCTGCTTATGAAGTGAGGATTGTCCGTCCTGAGCACCTGCATATATAGCCTTGATGTGGACTTTTGTCCGTGACTGGAGCCTAAAAAAAAAAAAAAAAAAAAAAAAAAAAAAAAAAAAAAATAAAAAAAAAAATAAAGGGG